>QGMK01001403.1:0-10329 GCA_007825345.1 Lachnellula suecica | reverse complement strand
AACAGTACTAATCCACGCCTCCGCCAGCGGCCTCGGCCTCACGGCCGTCCAAATCGCCAAAGCCGTCGGGGCGCGCGTAATAGCCACAGCAGGCTGCCGCAAAAACTAGCGGTGGCGCGGCGCTTTGGGGCGGATGAGTGTGTGGATTATGAAGGTCATGGGGAGTGGTGGAAAGAGGTGCTGCAGCTGACGGGTGGGAGGGGCGTGGATGTTGTGTACGATACGGTGGGGTTGGTGGAGGTGAGTCTGAAGTGTTTGAGGCATGGGGGGCGGGTGCTGGTTGTTGGGTTTGCGGGGCGGGAGGGCAACTTGGAGAAGATTGCTATGAATCGGGTGTTGTTGAAGCAGGCGCAAGTGATTGGTTATGTAAGTGTTGTATTGTAGAGGTTGGAGCTGAGTTGGTGCTGATTGCAGTAGTGGTATGGGGAGACTGGGAGGAGGGATCCGGCGGAAACGGCGAAGATTTGGAGAGGGCTGCGAGAGATGATTGAGAAAGGGTTGCTTAAGCCTGCGGTTTTTGAGAAAGAGTATGTTGGACTGGAAAGTGTAGTGACGGCGATGAAGGATTTGAGTTCGCGGAAAGTCTGGGGGAAGGCTGTGATCAGGCTGGAGCCGAAGGAAAATTCGAAGCTGTGAGATAAGGCGCAGACCGTTGATCGATATGCGTGCATGGATGACTGTATGAGGATACTCACTAGAGTGAGGGTTGAACATACTTTTACAGAGAGTACTTCCGGAGCCAAGCCTCCAACCGAAATCTACCGTTTAAAAAAACTGGAAAATATCAGATATCTGACTGGTCATATAAGATTTGTCCAGAACATGACCTAACAACCATTCGGAATTTACATATATATCACAAACCACAGAAAAAAACCCACTTGAGCAGAGCAGTTCAAGCCCTCTCCTGCAAAACTAGATGCAAGGTGTCACTTTCTCTGCTATCTTCAGAGGCTAATGCTTTTCCCCTATAATACATGAGCATTCATCCATCCCATTCCAAATGCCTGGATATTTCATGCCGCCATAAACGTAACCCAAACGCCTGGCTACACAATGCTCGCGAGTATTAAGCTCATTCCATCTATGATATGCTGGCACGTCTTCAAAGCTTCACTCCCCAGATACCCCTTCCTCCACTAACCCCAAGCCATTCGCTTCCGTCGTTATTCAGCCCACTGTGCGGAGCCCAGCTGATATTGCCAACTTCGTAGTCGCACTGCCAGCTTGCTGCTGGACCCCGACTATTGTCTGCGGCTGGTGCTCCATTGATAGTTGGGCCTGGTGCTGCATGCGCTGTACTTAATAGATCCCAAATAAGAACAGACGAGTCATCACCTCCCGAAGCCAAAGTGCCCCTGCGAGAAGGAGACCATTCAATGCAATTTACAGATGCAGAATGGCCTCGAAGCTCGAGCAAAGCTTGCCCTGGTTGCCGTACGTCAAGTATTCGAATAAGGTTTGAGTCCTGTGAGAAGGTGGCAAGGAGGTGGGTATCATGCGGCGAAGCAGCTAACCGCAAAAGGGGTGGTGCGTATGACATTGTTTGCTGAGCTAATGTAGGACTTATTCTCCCTCCACCAGGACTGGCATCTACGTATATATTAGCATTCGTTTGAACATAAAGCTTAATTGAAAGTACGAACCTTTGTCATCCTTGGCTGTTGGTTCGTATATGATAGTGCTATGTTCCAAGCTTCGCAAGTCAAACATCCGTACACTGCCGTCCGCACCACAGCTTACGAATACGTCAACACTATTTGCGCAGAACCTTACATCAAAGACTTCTTTATCGTGTGCAATCAATTGTGTCTTTGCGGTCAACGTTGGAATATCCCAAATGGTACAGGTCGTGTCAATGCTCGATGTGATGATTAAACTTGGCGAAACCGTATTCCAATCAAGAGAGGTCAAGGGGGCTGTATGCTCTGGTGTTTTTGAGTTGGATAGCAATGCCAAAGGAGTGAGCTTGCTGGCTGGCAGATCGCGACCTTGGTTGGACGATCTTGTGATGGAGTTCCCAGGGGATGCGGTGGGGGTTTCAGATGGTAGGGACCACAACCTCAGATGGTCTCCAGATGTGGCTAAGAGATCAGTCGACTGCTTCTGCGATGATGGTGGCTCCCATAGCAGACGCGTCACTGGGTAAGAGTGCGTCGCTTCGGCGATTTTTACAAAGTCTAACCCGTATTTTGGAGCGCCCGGTGTGTATGATTCTGCCGGAGTAGGAGTAATTTGAGAATCGAGAATCTGGATCTGTATGGTAATGTAAAATCAGTTGTCTGCACTTTGATTCATACAGGATTTGTTGTTCTGAACTCACGAAATTATGCCCATCTTCCAAGTAGCTCCCAACCGCCACTTTGCCCGCATCGTGGTTCTGAGCCGGCCATTTGCACCAATCAAAGGCGTAGATAGCCCAAGGTGCAAGATAGTTACTGTTCGTGGGCACAGCATTTGCGCCATCGTAGGAGTATGGATTGGCCCCAGGAATGCTATCAGAGAGAGTAGAGTCTGCGCGAGGCCGGATGTCAGCGAGACCTAGTGGGGTATTGGACACCGTTCGCTGCGCGTTCTGCGGGGTATATTTCTGATTCGTGGGAGACGTAAACTGATCGCTGCCACCTGGTGTTGTCGCGCCGTATGAGGGATAGCCTTGGCCGTCAAATCCGGCCGCTGGGCTCGACCGCGTATAGTTGTGAGACAGACCCATGGCTGAGGATCGGGAAGGAGTCGAATATTGGTCTTGAGATGAGGCTTGAGCAGCCATAGGGACTATGGGAGCTGTATTTGCCGACATAGGACCTGGTCTCCCAGGTTGCAGAGAGCCAGGAAGCTGCCCTCCGCTCTGGTACTGGCTATTGCCGGGCGTGGCCTGCTCCAGACTGATGCGAGGTCCACCAGGCGTGTAGTCCCTGGGCGACAGAGGCGCAGACATGTTCGTAGCGTTGGAGCCCAGGTGGAGTTCTTCGGGTTGTCGTGTACGACGAGGGGTATCGAATTGCTGGTTCATGGCGCCAGAAGGCGAGCTTGCAGAGGAATTGGGGTGTTGCAGACCGTAGGAGGAGGGTTGCGCAGATTGACCTCCAGAGGCCGAGTTGGACATGGTCCCGCTCGAGGGGTAGAGTCTGTCGCTGCCAGCTGTCGTTGTGCTGGTGCCGGATACCGCACTGTTGAGATTGCCAGCAGGCGCCCCAAAAGACCCTAGACTCTGCGCAGCTTGTAAGATCCCAGCGGCAGCACCCAGCGGCATGTGCTGGGCATTATTGTGTTGTTGCGACGAGGAGGATGGATGGCGGGAGTGGGAGTTTGAGGTCGAATGGTGGTGGAAGGCCATGTGAGGCGTCGAGATCTTTGGGGGTCGAATTGTGGCTAGCTTCAGTCAGATTGCGGGAGGCTTTCAGCTTCACCACAGCGTCGTTGTCGTTGGGGGAAGCGGCATTGCTCGCTCTGGGGCTCCTAAGCGAATAGTATATATTAGCAGCAGCGCCGCCTACTTATTCGACGAGGCTGCACTTGAACTCGGCAGGAGGAACAGCACCATTGTTTCTCCAGATAGCAATAACTGAATCTTGTCTCACATACGGCTTTCGACGTCTACCATACCAAGCCATATTGAATTGCTTCTCGCCACGACTCCCGCCTACAATTCACGGTTCCAGTGTTTGATACACACTGCGATCACCCCATCACCATGTCACGGCCCTTGCCATCACTACTTCTGCTGCCTCCTCCTCCTTCAACCGCCAATGCGGCGTCTCTCTCAGCTGCCTACAAGCCATCGATCACAGCTACGGTTTTGGCTTTGAAGTCACTCCCAACCAGCACCGAGTTACTTGTGCTTCTGCCATGTCCAAGTCTCCACAGCAAACTACACGGTCCACGGTCAGCCTTGTACAATGAAGCCCAGCATCTTCTCGCGGGTGTCTACAGTCTTTTCTGTGCAATTTGCGCCAAGCTTGGAGCTGACGTGGAATCCGAGTCCCCTGGATCTATCGATGCTCGGATTTTACTTCTGGACTACAAAGGGTCCTCTCAGGCATACCCTGAAGATGCGGATGACACGTTGGATGCGTTTGTCGCCGGCCCCATCATCGACCTTCCCACTTTCGCCCTCACTCGGCGCCGTTGGAATCTCATCTTCTCGGTGGATGGGGAAGAAGGCCAGAAGTTACTTTCCAGCTACTCAAGCCTTGCAAACAGGACCACGCCTCCGTTGCAAGGTCACGTGCAGGTTGTAGGAGGTGGAGTGAGCATGGTACAGAAGGAAGCTGAAGCTGTTTGGCCTTCACTAGGCTCATATACCCCCCATAACATTGTTATAGTTGGTGGAACTTTCGATCATCTCCACGCTGGTCACAAGCTCCTGCTCACAGCCACCGCCCTCCTGCTACAACCAGCCCACAAAGGATCAACAACTCCCAGAAGATTGATAGTTGGAATTACCGGGGATGAGCTCTTGAAAGAGAAGAAGTACGCAGAGTATGTAAAAAGCTGGAAGCAGCGGCAGGACGATGTGGTCGACTTCCTGCTCTCGATCCTTTCCTTTACACGGTCCAGTCGAGAGGACGAAATCCAAACCTTGTCCTTCGACGAACCGGTCGTCAACGGGAAGGCAATACACACGAAACTGAATTCAAGTTCCATCACTATCGAGTGTGTTGAGATTCAAGATCCTTTCGGCCCTACCATTACGGACGAGAGTGTCACGGCACTCATTGTCTCAGGTGAAACCAGATCAGGTGGCCAAGCGGTCAACGATAAGAGAACCGAAAAAGGTTGGAAAGCCCTCCAAACCTTTGAAGTTGATGTCTTAGATGCAGAGGATTCAGAAGAGGGAAGCAAACGGGATGATTTTGGGTCCAAGATCAGCAGCACTGCAATAAGGAAGCGCAAGGCAGAAAATTATCGCACTTCGTCGCTCTAGATACATTGCTATGCCCTCTGAGAGTTTAGGGGGATGAACAAATGCCGAGTTTCTTTAAACCGATCACAGGCTATTTTGCATCGGAATTATAGGTGAAGTAATCCGCAAGGCAGACATCACAGGACTGGAGCACTTATTCCAAGATCCATTGCAAATCCTTTCAGTAACAAGGCAGAAATTTGATTCCAAGATTATTACTCCCTTTCGCTAGAACATCTCATCTCTGTTTCGGAGTGCGCTGGATATACCGCATTTCAAGAACGCACAGGAAAGCCAGGAAGATCTGACCAGCATGTTGAGTCCTCTCGCCTGGAAACAATATTTGGCTGCGGATCGGGGACAAGACATTCGGATGTGATACTTCTTGCGTCAGTCACATATGCGCATGCACATGCACTGCACCTTCTAGTGAAAGATGACAGCAGCGACTTGGTGAAGACTCTTGCATTTACAGGACAGTTTCAAGGGTTTTTTAACGAGCGCAGATAGTATTGGGGGGCATATGTCGCATTGAACCGGTCTACAGGCGTCTCCGGGCCGTTCCCGACTGAACGTGCGAAATCGAGGATCGCAAGACCAGTCAGTATGCAGGTGTTAAGCGCCGAGGTTTTCAGCCAGTCAATTCATCCCATTTCAGAAGGATGCAAATCTGACCCATGTCCGACGCGCAAAAACCGCTGTAGCCGGCGTCTCCTGTCATCTGCATCATTCTTTTGATGGGTGTGAGGTGTCTGTTGACCGCGAAGTGTTGTTTGCTCTTCAAGCTGCTTCATGCAGTCTGCAGGTCTGAACGCCATTAATTCGCTACGAATCTACCGAATACACCACCACCGGATGTGCCCGGTCCTCAAACTATTTGCTGTCAGTTATGCACCCTGATCCATGCGACATATCTCCCGTCGAATCGAAATTCTTCGACGGCTTCTATCTAGCAAATCAAATTCTCTACGCGTCACATGATTGTAAAGGAACCATCCCAATTTTCTGGAATAGCCAGCCGTCTGCAGCCAGGGTTTAGACCAGCGAATTATATACACATCTTCATCAACCACTTGCCCCGCTCTTAGGGCTAACCTTCCTTCCTTCCTCTGATTCACTGACGCATAAATAGCTCGGAAGGCCTCGACCCTTAAGAGGGTTCCTATTGAGTGTGCCTGCCACTTACCATGGTTAATTGCCACCGTCACGTTGGTCCACATCCCGGCGTCAGTCGATCGTCCCAGAAGGGCTGACCCATGATATTATTGGCCTTGCAATAATTAGCAGGTGAGATAATTCCTTACGTAGCACAAGGCATACTGATCGACTGTTTTTATTCAGACCAAGTGGCCATGCCCTCTTCCGCAATCACCATGGCGATCACCCAGAAACATCTCGATCGGGAGGAAGTAATGGGTGAGATATTTGACCTGGTTCTCGTAAATTGGATGGGTATTGTCGACTCGAAACACACCAAGGATGGCGCGCAACACAAGCCTACGAGGTGGCCTCTTTCTTCCGTAGGGAAGGATAGGAAGTTGGATGTCCTGCATTACCGGTTGGTGAATAGAACATTCAACAATGTCTACAGAACCCGGATCTATCAGCGGAAGCCTTCTTTCGAGAGCAGTTATTCCTTCGAAGGATTACCGTCCGAGATCCTGGAGAAGATACTTGATTATCTGGTTCCCAAGCCGAACATTCTCACATTTGATACACGGAGCTATCTCAGCTTAGAAAGTTTTGCCTCCGTGGATCCTGGTACACCGTCTGAATCAGATTACCCAAACGACCTCTCAAACTTCGTATGTTGTCACCATTCTCTCTTGATAGCCGTTCCTAAATGTTGAACTCACAGAGGATGGTCAACAAACAATGTGGTGAGATTGCTGTTAGGCGGCAATTTGCTCGCCTCACCGTTCATTTCTCTCTTAAAGGGTTTCATAGACTGCGCAGTATTGCAGAGCGGGAACACTTAGCCCGACACGTTGTCAAACTTTCGTATATGGTTCCTCGATTCCACCACCAGGGTATGATTATATCATTTCCATCCCTTCATTTCTAACGGTTGATCCAGACAGATCCCACTTTGAAGAGCTGCTCAGAGCGCAGAGGATAGAGATAGGGAACATTGAAAATCAAATTCAGCGGAGGCGCCCAAGGCAAGCAACGAGCAGGATTCGTACCCGGCTCGAAGAAAACAATGAGCGTGAAGCTCAGATTCGAAAGCAAGTGGAAGTAGAAGCTCGAATCAAAGAGCAAATGGAAGCAAGTCAATTCCAACCCTCACCACCCAAGGGTGGAACCTTCAGAAGTGTACATTTGAGGATGTGGTAGGGCAGAGAATTAGAAGCTAGTACTGACTACCACCAACAGAAAGCCGACGACCAAAGGGAAATCATTACTGAACGGAAGGATGCCGATGGACTACGCTTTGCTCTTGAAAAATTCTCATCTCTTGAGCAAATACGGCTGATGCAACTCGAAAACGATTCAGACAAACGCTATTTCAAATTCTTGAAACAAGCCCATCCTTCCACTGCAACCGATCTTTTCAGCTGGAAAGAGGCCTGCAAGCGCGCTGTAAATACACTGGGGTTCGCAGTGTTGCAGTCGAACTCCATGGTCCAGAGATTTTCCTGCCGCCTGATGATTCTCGATCTACAAGAACCATTGTCACTCACCCAGGACTCAGAGGCAACCATTTCGACCGCCATTGCTCGGATGAAATGCCTAGAGCTGCATGTTGTAGATCGTATGGATATACGCGAAGTGAGAGCTCAGTTATCGGTGCTTTGCAAGGAAGTTCTTCGGCAAGCTGTTAACCTCGAGGGTCTGCATATTGGATTCCGGGACCGTGTATCGATCCCACTCGAAGATGTTTTCAACCATGTCAAACTGGACAGGCTCAAATATGTCGGAATACCGATGTGGTCGTTGAATGATGACGAGATCATTAAATTCCTGCGCAGACACCGCGACAGTATAAAAGCACTTCGCCTCAGGAATGTTTTCCTGAAGGAGGGGAGCAGGTGGGACAACATTCTACGAGTGATTCGACAGGAGCTGAAAGGCTTGAAATGGATTTCACTTAGAGGTATCGGTTACGTGGGGACTCAACGTTTCGGAGCAGTGTTTGATGATAGTGATTCGGATTCCGATATGCATTTGAACGACAACAGCGATTCAGATGAGGACGAGGATGACGAAGGCGAGCAGGAAGCCAGTGGCATGGCTTCGCATGTCAATGGTACTGAAGACACGAACCTAAACCAGGAAGATGAAGAAGGAGCAGCGGCTCGTGACGTGTCCACAGATTCCAGTGATGACGAGTCCGAAGAGACTGACTCCGAAGAGGAAAGTGATTCAGAAGATGAGACAGATTTCGAAGAGGAAGACATTGGGTCCGAAAGTGACGGCGATAATGACGGAGAAGGAAGTGAGCTCGGCCAAGCTCTTCACGATAACTTCATCAGCGATAGCACGATGGTCTACCATTCAACAACGCCAGAAAGCCCCATCAACATTCAATATCGGCACCAACAGCAACACTTCAACTGTGATTGCTTTAATGGCGACGGCTATTCTTGGGATGATCTTGGTGATGATGGTATCGGGGTGAGGAAGCTACAATGGAAGCGATGGGAGGTATGGACTGTGAAGCGTTGCGAATTACATGACCCGAAAAGCAACGGAGATGATCCGTAACTCAAATTTCTCCATGTATCACCACTCAGATCTACTTCTACTCATCTCGGCCTTTCGTTCACTCTCTACCTTGATACCTCACTTCAATCCCTTCCGTTCTCTCAAAAGAGAGTTTGCCCGCCATCGACCACTATGTCCGCGCCTTGATATCACATTAGTCGGTTTCATAATGGGATTGACAGGCGTGGCATACCATTCATATACGTTCCAGCACTACTCGCCAACAAAACAACCGCGCCCGTGAGCTCCGATGGAGCAGCCATCCTCCCCAATGGATTCCTCTCCGCCCAAACCTGTCTACACGCCGCAATCCCATCCCCCTCATTCAAAATCGTATCCGCATAGCCCGGCGAAATCGAGTTCACACGGATCCCATAGCGCGCCCACTCAGCCGCCAGCCCACTCTTCAGCGTCAGCAAAGCAGCCTTGCTCACATTGTACGCTATCTGCGGCTGCGGATAGTTGACGCGGTGCCCAGAGATGCTCGCCGTGAACACGATACTCCCACCAGTACTTTGGGTAACCATCTGCTTGGCTACTGCTTGCGCAACGAGGAATGAGCCCGTCGTGTTAATGTCCAGCGTCTTGCGCCACTGCGCGGCGCTCATCTCGAGCGCATGCTGGCAGCCCACTACACCCGCGAAACACAACAGAACATCCACTGACCCGAACAAGCTTGCAGTCTCTTCAACGCCGTTTGCTACGGCTACGTCGTCTGTGATGTCCACTTGCCTGAACGCTATCTTAGCGCTGGGAAACTCAAGCTGCAGCTCTGCGATTT
Organism: Lachnellula suecica; assembly: GCA_007825345.1. Taxonomy (NCBI): domain Eukaryota; kingdom Fungi; phylum Ascomycota; class Leotiomycetes; order Helotiales; family Lachnaceae; genus Lachnellula; species Lachnellula suecica. Next base: position 934 of record QGMK01001403.1, on the reverse strand, counting down.
TGGCGGAAGCTTGGGCGGGAATCACGTCGAAGATCATGAGGCCGGACAAGCCGTGTTCGAGCAGGGCGCGGGCAGCTTCGAAGCCGAGGGTTCCTGCTCCGCCTGTTACTCTGATGATGTTAGTTACTTTGATATTCGGTTTGGGGGAAGGGGGATGTTACATGGCATTTCCGCGGACTTCGAATCTGAGTTTTGCTCGTCCGGCTACGTCGAGGGATGAGGGTGCTGGGGCTGGGGGTGCTGTTTTTGAGGAGGCGTCTCCAGTTGAGAGGACCATTTGCGGGAGGACGCGGCAGGTTAGGGCATCGCGGGGTGTTTCTGTTGGGGGTGCCATGGTTGATTTTTGGGAGTTGGAGTTTGTAGCTTTTTATTTAATCAAAATCTGTATATGGTGTTATGGGACTTCTAAACAAATGTTAAACTAATAAGTTGTGACTCTAGATGGTGATTGCTGAATAGCGGGGAACTGGAGGTGGGGAATATGGATTGATGGGTGGATGTCCTTTTTGAGTAAATGCTTGGGTTGGCTTACTGTAGTCCTAGTGTAAAAGACACGGCGTGAAGTGATATTTTTGATCAGATATCTGTTCGAGTTCTGGTTTGAATTACAAGCAATGAACAAAAGAAATATCCTTTTTATATCCTCCATCATCGGACTTCTGTCACCCGTCCCCACAAAGGCAAGTAAGCCGAGCGGGTCCAGGAACAAGTAAAGTATCCCGAGAAGCTCTCATCTCGAAATTAAACCACCTCATCCTCCACAATTAATTATTTATTTCATGACTGCAAGCTAAAGTCGGGGAGTGGCACATGACTCTTGCCTCTATATGTATGTCTCATCAAACTCGGGCGCGGCCACTCATCCATATATTCAGATGACCACACGAGCATGTGAACACGGCGCGGGAAGCTGCGGCCTTGCTTGAACGAACAT
>QGMK01001402.1:0-10331 GCA_007825345.1 Lachnellula suecica | reverse complement strand
CTAAAAGAGGAAATATAAAAAGGGTGCCTCTCAAAGTTGAAGGCGAGAGTAGGGGCCTGCCCCCCCGACCTATTGATGTAGCGGCTGTCAAATGAGCAATTATCTGATCCTGAATATTGCTAATTTCATTTTTGCGCATTCTGAGCATGCATTGTCACCTCGAAACGTTCCCAGTGGTGCGTTCCGCTGCGACGCGAAACTTTGAAGGCCTGGCCGGTGATCGGTCGCGACCTCGTTCTCAAGGAGGCGGGTGCTTCTTCCAAGATCAAATTTTACGATTCGTTCATCGATCATTTCATTGTCCTAGAAGTCTCATCCTAGATGGAAAGTGAGGGGTGGTAGCCACCCAGACGCGTCGCCAGCGAAGTTTCCCCTTGAGCGACAGCGAGGTTGATCCTGACACTTCGTCTTATCTCAGATTATATATCCCCCCGCTGCAGCACCAGCCTTGTTTCACCAACCTTCTTATTCTCTTCTCCATCCGGTCACCTCATCAACGTCATATCGTCTTATTTTCGTGGTTTCAAAGCCCGTGCCGCATTTCGCAATCAGTCAGGCCATCTTCCGCCTCCCCGTTATCCCAGTAACACGTTGATGTGCATTAATTTGCGCTGGGGTAGTCCTTTCATCCCCAACAACGGGATTCTGTTGTACCCAGCAATCTGGATCCATAGTCTGGTTTCCCATCTTCTTTACCGCTCTGGACTTCAGGCGTGTCAAGGACAAGAACCTTGCACTTCCGACATGTACGAGCGTCAATCTACGCAAGTGGCTGGAGGATACTTCGGGATACCAAGGAAGAGATGAATAGCTAAGATCGTATTGATGCTCTGAGATGATTGGGGGCTGGAAAGGAGAGGGGGACTGAAACGGCGGTCTATAACATCTGAACTAATTCCCATCTTCTACAATATACATATTCTTCTCTTTCATCTTCTTACACTACTATTTCCATTCCCATCAACAGTCAGACCTAACTTATTAACCAATTACCACTACTACTTCCGAGCCCTTTTCTGAAGGATCACTCTATTGAGAAGGGCAACGGCGTTCGTCCTTCACCCAGATACAACCACCCCACCTTCCACCCCAACGTACTCCGAGAGATGGGATTAGACGATTCCAGTGAACTGCCACAACACTATGGCGGCAGAACCACAAATGGCGAATTAATCAAAAGACCAGTCACACCAGAAACTCCCGGTTCCCCCGGTCGTGTCCATTATGGCAGCCGTCGAGACTACTCGCCTGAACGAACGCCCGTCGATGCTCACTTCGACGGTGAATCAAACCGAGCAGGTCCCGGTGGCCTTAGACGTAGACCTAGCGCTGCCAATACAAACCGAAGACATTCTTTGGGTGACTACGATCGTGAACGGCCGAGCTTTTCATCTGGGGAGCCTTTGAGACGGCCCTTGAGATCTCGGGATGATGGGTACTATCGGGACGAATATCCACCGCATCCCGACTACCGTAACCAGTCAAGACCGCCTCGCTCATATCGCAACGTTGACGGGTGGGAAAAGGCTCCGTTTCCATCATCAGCATCGAAACCTTACTTCGATGAATCAAGAGGAGATTATCGTGAGCGCGACTTGGAAAGGGGAGAATGGTCCAAGGAGATGAAGAAGAGTGCCGAGAGTGTTGATGGGTATGACTACGAAGCCTACAAACGCGGGGGAAACAACATTGATCTCAACGCCATGTCCACAGAGGAGGGACAGCAGATTATGGGATTGCCTTATACAATGTGGATGAATAGCAGCTTCAAGAACCGTAAGTCTGGTTTGATTATCACCTAACATCTGCTAACTTTTTCAACAGATCTTGTTGCCACCATCGGAGAATTTGTAGGCACCACCATGTTCCTCTTCTTCGCATTCGCCGGCACACAGGTTGCCAATATCCAATCCACCGCAGCTTCAGACAACTCATCGACAAGCAACACCACATCCGGAGGAGCGACCGGTTTCAACATCGCCGTTTACCTATACATCTCTGTCATCTTTGGCTTCTCTCTCATGGTCAACGTATGGATCTTCTTCCGTATTTCAGGAGGCCTCTTCAACCCCGCAGTCACGCTTGGTATGGTCATGGTAGGAGCGCTACCTATCGTACGAGCCATGTTTTTGTTTGTTGCGCAGATGGCAGGTGGAATCGCTGCATCCGCAATGGTTCTCGGTCTCTTCCCGACACCGCTCAACGTAAGAACTACTCTTGCGGGAGGCGCCAGTCTTGCCCAGGGTGTCTTCATTGAGGCCATCTTGACGGCTGAACTTATCTTCACCATCTTCATGCTGGCAAAGGAAAAGCACAAGGCAACGTTCATTGCTCCGGTTGGCATCGGGCTCGCACTGTTCATCGCCGAGATGGTTGGTGTCTACTACACTGGTGGCTCCCTCAACCCAGCGAGAAGTTTCGGTCCCTGCGTCGTGACAGCTACTTTCGACCCCGAGCACTGGATTTACTGTAAGCCCTCCCATCCAAGCCTCCCATTATTCTTGTACTAATCAGCACTATAGGGGTTGGACCAATTGTCGGAACTTTTATCGCTGTCATCTTTTACAAATTCATCAAGATGCTCGAGTACGAGATGGCAAACCCAGGCCAAGACGGCGACGAAGAGAACGACCCTACCAAGAACGAGAAGAAGAAGGAGGCCATCCTCCAAGCCAGAGTGGCGAGGGTCAGGAAAAACTCTCTCAACAGCCACATCCACTAGCAAAAGACCTGTGCCCAGTACACGATGGATGATTTGCGCATGCTTTTTCAACATGACTTATGCGTACATGTTTTTACGATAATGCGGGAATAGTTTGGGGTGTTTAATGACTAAAGTATTGATGAGTTTGGGTTGCTTTTGGCGTTGCCTGCTTGAATACCTCTACGAATATTATCTCATCATTACCCAATATCTTCTCTGCCTGAAATTTCACTGTGCCCATGAATCGCAGCTTGGACTTGCCTGACTATGACGAGATTGGGCACAAGCTTCTAACGCTCATGATGTTGAAACCACCCTAAAGCATCAGCCAAAGTAAGAAAGTAGGCCTCCGTACCAATATATCAGGTTACCGGGTAGTTCCCCACATTTCCACGTCCTGAAATAAACACGCTTGGCAACAATTTACTTCCCCGAAGGCGATCATGTAGCGGCACATCCACTTCCTGAATTCGAATTGGTGGTGACTTTTGTTGCACATCGCAAACCTGTTTTTGGGTGGGGACGTCGAAAGCTTAGATGTTTTTAATGTCTTTAAAATAATTAGCATTTCTCGGCCATCTGTGCTCGGGGGTCAAGTGAGATGGAACTCAAAGCAAGGGAGATGAGAAGGATATGTGTTGTATATCCCGTCCAGTTCCGGCCTCTTATGGGCAGACCCCTAAGAATATCTCCACTTCTGACTTTTCTTACCTGGAGAGTCCAATCTGTCTTCGTAGCTCATTTCATTTGCGCAAAATAGCACCTTCTGCGTCTTCCCTGTCGTTTTATACCGCACTTCCCGCAGTCTCCTTGTTATACTTATGGGGACTATACGTTATACTTTTGGAGACATAGATAATAGATGATTAACAGCCATAAGTAAAGCGACTTGCATCAACGATCCCGATTCTCGAATTTTGCAAACTCATATTCGGTCACGTGGATCTCCAGCGAAGGAGAAAAGGGGGCGGAAGCGAGCTCAGATCCTACTCTCGATTTTGTCTTGTTGCATAGAGGCGATGGCTATGGCCATCTCAACCCTTTCTAGTTCTTGCGTCATTCAGATCCGTGATGACCTCCTGCAACCTCCCATCTCCCATCATCACCACAACATCCCTCCCAGGTTTCGCATGCTCAGTCAAGACGCCGAGTCTATGAGCAACCATGATGACAGTGTAGCCCTTACCAGTGAGCTCCTCGTCAATGATACGATGGATTGTCGATTCCATAGTGATGTCAAGAGATGAGGATACTTCGTCTAGGAGAACGACGGGCTTCACGCCAGCCCGGTGCATGGAGTTGGCTTTGATGAGTGCGCGGCAAAGGCCGAATAATTGGCACTGCCCTACTGACAGCTCCTGAAATAATGAGATCTTTTTGTCGAGAACTGGATTTTCAATGAAGGTCGGGATCTCTGAAGTTTCGTCCGTGCTGCCCCCCAAGAAATGCTGCCAGAGTCCCGTTTTTGACAATGCGTCAATTATGATGCCGTCTGATAATGAAGAAACTGGGTCTAGATTGAAGCGTAAAGTCTCGTTCGACAAGAGCAGAGTATCTTGGGATACGGCGATGAAGCATCGCTGGCGTAACACGTCTAGTCTCACGCGACTGATGTCAACACCATCGAGCTCAATCGTGCCAGATTGCAATTCCAAGATTCTCAGCAGTGTTAAGAGTACCGTACTTTTACCACTAATACTAAACTCAGTCCTGAGGGAATTTAACGCCGGATATAGAAACTTACCTGCCGGTTCGGCCGCATATGATGATTTTCTGACCTGGATTAATGACCAGGCTCAGATCTCGTAAAGCAACAGAATTCGCACTAAATACTCAGAGATCAGCAAGCTTCCCGCATTCTTTAAAGGGAAGTTTACATACTTATAGCATGCAGTGACACCTTTGAACTTGATCCGCCCTTCAGAAGGCCACGAACTTGGAGGTTCAATACTCTCACCCGTCTTGCCCTCAGACGGAGTCATTTTCTCCAGCGTTTTGAGCCGAGCAACGGCACCCAGAGAAATCTCTAGAGTAGTCCAGTTTTCCACCAATTTTAGCAATGTGCTGTTTGTCACGAGCATGATATTGAGCGCAACGCCGACTTGGCCTCCGCTGATGTGTCCCCGGAAAGCGACAGCGATAGCCACAACCCCGGTTGCGAGAGCTGCTGATAGAAGATCAAGGACGATATTTAGCCATCTTTGAAGGGATAATAGGAGAAATTCAGGGCGTTGAGAGTTCTCCAAACTCCGGACATTTTCTTTTATGACTTCTCGAGACCAGCCAAATGCTCGTATAGTTTCGAGACCTTCAACCTGGGCGAATCAGCAAGGTCATCTGGGAACTTTGAGGTTGTTCTTACAGATTCTAAGAAGCTTGAAAAAATTCCAGCACGGGACTCTAGCTCCAGGAAACGGAGTTGCCTCGAAGTCCGCAGATAAACCTTCTGGACGATATAAACTAGAACCACACATGCCGGTAGTGATGCTGCAAGCCATTTTTGGGCGATGAAAAGAAGTATGGCTTGCACGATGAGTTTGGCGAATTCTGACATTGTCAGAACCTTTACACTCTCTAGGAACGACGACTACTCACGAACTATTACGCTTTGGAAAGCTGGCGGTAAGTTCTTGTCAATGAGCTGAATGTCTTGACTGAATCTAGCAGGAGAATGTCAACATCTATCAGCGCCCGACTGGGTGGAACTTTTACCGGTTCAAGATTGATCCATTGTCGGTTTTGGAGAAGTAAGATAGAGGTGCACTTTGTAGCGTTTAGCCAGCGTCTTGATCCACTGTTGACCACCTTACCTGGTCACAATATGCAAGAGACGTTGATGAAGTCGTAGTCCAGAATGCGGGGCAACTAATATGATAGTGGACCTTTGGGTTGATTAACGATGGCCAGCTCCATCTTCAAAAACAACTTACCACTTGATGCCATTTGTTACGACCCATGCCATAGTTGACAGAAACAGGAATCCACAAATATAAAACGTGGAGCTTCTATCGCCAAGTTCGGTCCAAAGTTGAAGCCAATATTGAGGTATAGTGATGAAGAATGAGTATGAACAACAACAGATGACAAGGATGGTAACATTCCCCAGTCCAGCAAACTGAGAGTAGTAGCCTGTTCCCAAATTAGCTTCATCTGTTAGTGTGCGGGGAAGGGGCGTTACTGTAGAGTGCTAGGTCTCCGGTTTGTCTAGAGAGATCCAACTCAGCTTCATCCTTTACTCGAAGTTGGGCGCTGAGAGTATCAAAGCTTGCTGATAGCGTAACTGCGTTCTTGTCTTGGGGGTGAGGCGTGAACTTTGCAATGGAGGCCTCCCTCCTCTTCATCACTTCCCAAGGCCCTTGCTCTTTTACTTTTCGATCTTTTAAAACCACAATGTGATCAGCAGTGTGGAAATACTGAGCTATGGCTAAGTCAGTGCGTACTTTTTGAGCAGTGTGGAGAGATACCTACTAGAATTAGAAACGAGAACTACAGTAGATTTTGATCTCCGAAAGAACCCCATAGGGCCAAATAAGTTGTTAAAGACATGACCCTCAGTTTCACCATCCAATCCACTGAAGCTGTCATCCAGCATGACTATGTCACACCTTGCAAAAATTGCACGCGCGAGTGCCTGTAATTGTCAATGTTAGCCCTGCTCTGCCGATTGACTGATGCCAGTATCTTACCACCCGCTGCCTTTGACCTCCAGACAGGTTGAAACCCCTACTGCCAACTTGTGTTCCGTCCCCGTCCGGAAGTGAGTCTATATCGTGAGCGAGACAACACATGTCTATCACTTGCCGATACCACTTGTCATCATTTTCGTAAGTAGCACCATGAATCACGTCTTTAATACTAGCACTTGGAAGCCAGGGCCTCTGAGCACAATATGCTATTTGTCTAGTTGATAGCTTGATCGAACCACGGGCAGGCACGACCTCTCCAATGAGAGCGCGAATTAAAGTCGATTTGCCGCTTCCAACCGGGCCCGAGATGACGACCATTGAGCCAAGAGCCACTTCAATGTTTATGTCAAGTAGGATTGGCTCTTGTTCACCAATTGTTAGATGCTGGATTAGGATAGCTGGGTCAAGTTCTGCCAGTTGACCAGATATTGAATCCGGAGACATAATATTTAGCGTGGGTTTCGACGATACTACACGGTGGTCACCCAAGACCGGCCGGAGCAGAAAGGCCTGAATCCTGTCGAATCCAGCAAATAATGCCACCACACGTGGAACAAAGGTCATGACCATGTTTGCAGGATGAGTCACTAAGCTCAAGATAGCTATGCTCGTGAATGCAGTCTCCGTGTCAAGGCCACTACCGCGAGCTGTTGCTATGACGGCGAAGATGACCAGTGTTATAGCTGGAGTGAAAATTCCAAGCGCATTAGCTATAGCAGCGTCAGTCTGCAGGTAAACCAAGAGTTAAGGCCGAACCAGGGCCTACCAGATGCATTGTAGTATACCATGATCCACCTGAGCCTCGACGCTTCGAAGAGCTCCTCTACCCGAAGCTTCTGAATGCGATCGCTGAGATACTGTTGAAACCCTAGCATTTTTACCATCTTCATTGCACTTAGCATGCAGCTTGTAGCAGCCACACGACTTTGTGTTGCCATATTCCAAGCCCTTTGCCGGGGCCGCAACTGTTTTGCAACATAACGGCTCACATGAGAACATACTGCGGAACTTAACAACTAAAGACAGGTTGGCGGAGTTCAGATAGAGCTTACAGAATATCAGGAATACAGGGAGAGGCCATATCCAACCAACTTCGCGGGCTAGCAGAACCAAACTATTGGCCTATTAGTACAGCTTTGGTGATGGCGGGAAGGGTTAGGGTTGCCTACCCAACCACCACTTCGACGATCTGGGCCCATATTTCGTGAAGCATCTCGGCAATGCCGTCTAAACTATCTGCATCAGTGCTCATAAGTGTTGTGGACTCGCCATTGTCATAAGTGACGCTAGGAGAAATCATGGTCTTGTCGTGAATGAGCCCCACGAGAGCACTTCTCGTCAAGAGCTTCAATTTATTCAGTCGTTGTTGGTACACTGATGTCGATATCTGGAGGTCATCAGCGGAATGTTGGACTGAAGAAGAAGAGAAACCCAACAGCAAGACCGCTATAGATGACCACGGCTGACACGACGAGCCAATAACCGGTATTATTTCCTTCATCACTCGGAGAGCTCGTAACGAATTGGATGGAATTCTTGATGAGAACGGGTTGAGAGTATCGAAATAAAATCAAGAATAATCTTGGTATAATGGCAGTAATGAATGGAATTTTGACGCATTTCAGTAATGCCAGAGGCAAAGCTGTTTGCGTTTCGGGCTTGACTAGTCTTGTGAGACCAGAACTGAAAGCAGATTAAGGAGTTTGACTAACTTCTCTGTGACCATGTTTGAAGGATTGCCTTTCTTGTGACTTCCGGCGTCAGATCTCGATTGAGGGGTGGCAGATCTTGGTCGACAAGGATATTCCGGTATCCTTGTATCAAAATTGGATTGATCCAAATGAAAAATACTTTCTCCAAGATTCCACTCAGCTCCTCGGGGGACTGGGACTTGTTGAAAACGTTGAGTGCTGGGCGTTTGCCATGGTTCTCAAGTACCAACAATATCATATGCATAAAACACCGAACTAGAATGGGACATGACGCCTCAGAAATAGAAGCAGTCCTCGATGGCATAGTCAGAAGAAGAATATCGCAGAGAACAGACGCGACAAGATATAACGTGGCTAGGGATGAAGGCTTGAGACTCCGTCGTTGCTCTAGAAATAGAAGCAAACTCAGCCCCAAGGCACCAACTAGAGAAGCCAGTAGCGAGGCGACGAAACTCGACTGGCACTGGGTAGATGAGAAATACTCCGTCAGGGAGAATAATAGAATGATTGAGAGCACAATCGCAAAGCCCTATTTAATTGGCATCGTCAGACCAGGGAAAAAACGAAGTGGAAGACTACTGACCGCTTTCATAAATCCTTGCCAGCTCGAAGAGGCTTTTGGGCTAGATAAACAAAGCTTCCAAAGCCTGAAGGGTAAAAATAGTAGAAACGTTGAAGCAAAGGCTGTAGAAGTGAAAAGGAGAACATTGGCGGGCTCTAGGCTAGCCATCGCGGCTGCCTGCGTAATTCCTCCAAAAAGGTCGTTGCGCTCCAAAAGGGAAGTAGCCACGATGTTGCCGTTGAAGTTACGAAGGCCAGTACCATAAAGCCCCATAGTCAATTGGCTGATTGCCACTTTGACTTGAGGATGTTGTGGTCGGCGAAGGATGATTCGAATAACTTTTGTCCAAGAAGTGCTATGTTTTGGGGTGGTGGGGAGTGGCGGGGGCTTTGTCATCCTCCAGGCCCTTCGCTAAATTCCAGCACCCTGGAGCCGAACACGACAGCGCTTAGGCCCTGAAAGCTACAGGGTTCTATTGCTGTCCGGGCTATCAGTGCTATTCACATGCGGGCCCCATGTTAGTGCTCGACGAAGCAAATATTGACTCCACTCTCACCCTGATATAGAGTCTCGTGTCAACCTTTCCAAGACACCTAAGATAATAAACGTTCATCAATTTGTCCCGAAGGTGGGGCTTGTCATGGTCGGCTTTAATCACTGCTGTTATTGCTGAAGCTTATTCGCCCATTCTCCGTTGGATGTTGGAACAACCTCCGCGAAAAGAGTTGGGATTACCAACTTCAGATAGCGCATAGAATATATGATCCGGATCATACTTCTCCTTGATCTGTAACAAGCGCGGGTAGTTAACCCCATACAGCACCTGCTTGAAGTGCGGCTGTTGGAAGTCGCACTCGTTCAGGTACGCCGTGGCATTTGGTGTGATCTTCTCGAGCATCGGCAGCAGTTTGTATGTCATCTCATTTGCAAGCGCGATATTGACAGCGTAGTCGGTTTGGTATTATTTCCTGTTATTATATCTCATCAGTGATGTTTCTAGAATAGCGGGAATAGCAATCTCACATCTCAAAAATTGCGTTGAAAGCAGCAGCGCGTCGAGCCGGGTCTACAGAATTATACTTTGTCTCGTTGGCTGGCAGGGAGGCGTCGATGGCCTGTACTGTCATTGATGCGCCGAGGCTTATTACTTTGCGGAAGACGCTGATGAGTTCTGTGTTGTTACGCTCCAAGACTTCTTTTGGGACCAAGCGAGACCCTAGCTGGCTCATTGAGACGTTCTTGGGGAAGGCTAGGTTGTATGTCGTGTAGCTGTCGAGGAAATTGGAGGATTCGATGACCGAGGGATCTGTATCATTTGGTTAGTAATGTGGAATTTGTTATGGGCCATTTGAGAGACTCACTATAAGTGATGTTATGTTGTCCAAGCTTAGGAAGTGTCGGCTGAAACAACTCCATCGTGGTGTTGCAGAGCCGCATGGGAATGATCCCCCGCTAGCCGGTGGTAGCGGGGGATCTCATAGAAATCATCGGCCGCTACCAGCGGCTAGCGGCGCACCCCTCAGAAATAATCCCCCGCTACTAATAGCTAGCGGCGCACTCTATACAAATAATCCCCCGCTATCAATCGCTAGCGGCGCACCCCTAAAATCATCTTTACAACTCTATTCGCTTAATAATATATTAAATAATATATTTTATTTAAAGTT
>QGMK01001401.1:0-10347 GCA_007825345.1 Lachnellula suecica | reverse complement strand
GGGCTTGGGGCTAGAATTGCCGGATTTGGAGTGGCAGCGGGAGAGGGCCGGGCCTAGTCAGGGGTAAATGCTTGACTACGACTGTGTGGCTTGCGGGTTGAGCAAGGTTAAGCTGGATGCTTAGGTTTTTGTAGGAAAGGTTGGAACATTGTGAGTATGTTTTGTGTTTATTTTGGCACTGCTTTGCTTTCGTCTCGTGGTTTTTAAGCTTCGGATTGAGGTTTTGAGGTTTGGTTGTGGGGTGGATGCGGCTCTGGAATTGAGTTTGGTGGGGTGTGAAGTGGTTTGAGGGCTTCCAAAGTTTGATAATGCGTTCTTGGGCTATTAGATTGAGTTCAATATGAGGTGAAGTGGCTTGAGGAGAGCATATTCTCCTCAAGGTTCAATTTATTGTGGGATATCAGATATATTCTGTTTGAAGTGATCAAGGAAAGTATATTGACTATGGCAACTCGGGCTTTTCTACCTTGCAGACTTACTTTGATGTCTTAATTTGCTTGACCTTATCTTCTGGGTTGATTTATTCGGTCTTCCTACAGACCCAGTCAAGTCTGCTATTTCTTATCTAGAGAAATGTCTGCTTTCATATTGCAGGAAGGCGGACTTATACTTTGGCCGGCGCTACTGCTTTCTGATAAGTCCTTTCCGTGTTTGTTTTCGACGTGGGTACCACGTGCCTGCTAGTCCTTCAATCCAGTCTACATCTTCGCTCGAGGCTTTGTTTGCTATCATGTTCACAAACCTGCCCCTATCCACAACAACATGCCGAATGCTCTCCAAATATGGGAGCAAAAGCCTTCACTGAAACATGAATTATGAAGGGCAGGAGACTGCAGGTCTCCTGTGCTTCCTTTGAAGCCTTTGGCACTGAAACCCAGAGGCAAGAAAACACCCTCCACCAGATGCTTCAAGAAAGGCCAACTCACACACCCAATTGCAGGAGTACTCTTCATTACGACTTATACCTTGCGCCATCGGTCTCTGGCCAATATTTAGATCGGCCGAAACACGCCTTCTTCCCAGCCTCCCGGTAAGCATTCACCCCCCTCCGCCTTCCGTTTGCGAAAATTTCGGCGCTAGAACCCGCCTCCCTTTCCCCGGAGCACATCTCTGCCGTTGCTCTTCCATTCTTTCTACAACACCACATCCAACACCCATCTCCAACTACCCTGCCTTTCTTGCTAACAATGTCGGCAAGCGGGATTGGGTCGAAGGCGGGCAGGCCTGCCACCACGAGCGGCTTTCCAAGCGCTGCCTACTACGCGCAGTACAAAGACGTGTTCTTTTTGAGCGAGGTATGGGCCACTTCATTGCGTGCCGAAGTTTTGGGCACAGCTAATATTGTTCAGTGGTACTTCCTCCCTGAGGGGGTTGAAGATGTGTTTGCGCGATTTAGGAGGGCGCTTGATGCTAAAAATATGGTCAGTACTGTCTCAGTCGTTACCCATACACAGTGTTTGCTGCAGTATCGGCCATTGGATGAAACCAATGGCACCTGCTGTCAAACTTGCCAGACACAGCAAATCAAATGCTGGCTTCCCTTGCAGAGTTGCGAGGATTGGATCATATTAGAATTCACTGCTGACATATTTTCCAGGGGGCCATTCCAGAGTGGGTCAACACAAACTATGAGTTCAAGGTCAAATGCTTGAGAGCCGAAATCCAATACATCTCGCCTCTCTTCCACATGGCTATGAGATCCGTGATTACGGAGGAAGAGGAGAAGAATGGAATCAATGTTGCTGGAAACCAAGAAGATGATAGCGGCAGCGAAGACGAAGCCTATGACGGTTTCACAACCGTTGCAGATAATACTGTCGAGGATGGAGAACCTGTAAGCTCAGCCAACACATTTTCCACTTCATTTGCTAACGAGTTGCACAGATCAAGAGTGAAAAGATCCAGCGTCTTGACGTATGGAAGGCTCTAAACAAACTGGACTCAGGAGCTCGGCAATTTCCAATTGCAGCCCAGGCCGATCTCCATTATCCTTCTTCAATCGAGCGCCTCCCTTTCAAGGACACCTGGTTCTGTGGAGAGGGTTTGCGAGACATTATACCCGATAACGCCCTTCAACACCTAATGAATTTGACCGAGTGTCTTTTCATCAAAAGCTTAGCTGATGGCAAAGTATACATTGGTGGCCCAGCCATTGAAAGTATCCATGATGCCATTCTTAGGCTGGATAATATGCGCAAGTATTCGGTAAGTACAGCCCCGGATCCTGACATACCAAAGCTAATTTCTATCCAGACGCAGATCGCCCCCTACAACGCCCACAACTTCTACACTGAGGACGTTGGAGACTTCCAATTTTCCTTGAATTATATTACCGATATCAAGGTCAACGGAAAGAGACTCTACCAAACAACTTTGCTTGATGAACTCGATTTCCAGGAACCACTATGCCACAAAGGCAATACCTACTTGAACCTTCATAAAGCCATCACAGTCAGATGCGCCAAGTTTGAAAAGAATGACTATTTCGCTACCAGAAACCTCAAAGCTCCTTTAATCAACAAAACTTCGGGTCGAACTTCTACTTTACACAAGTGGGCTGGTTTCACTTACAGCTCCAAAGGACAGTTACAGGACAATCCACTGCTTCAATTCGAGAACGACCAGGAGCCCAGCGTAAAGTCACAGGAGGCGGCACTTCAGGAAGATGCTCAGACCAATCCTGCTGCCGCAAATCATGTCACTGAAGATATCCAGGAGTGGGCAAACAGAGTTCCAACCGTCGACCCTATTCCTGCTGCCAATTTCTTCATTGCACCAACACCAGTCGATGTTGCTCCTGCACCAGCAGTTCGTAAGTGCTCCTTCCTAAATCTCCACGTTCAACACTAACCAATTTTAGGCTCAGGAACCTCAGTACCAAGTTGGGATACCGCTGCGCCGTACAACCAAGACGAGAAGATTATGTCGAACCTTCAAAAGGCTGCAATGGTAAGTCTTCATTGATACTTTATTTCGTATTTTCAATGTCTCATGGTTTCTGAGACATCGTTCTTGCTGTCAAATACTGATATTTCCTTGTTGAATAGGTACGTCGTAATCAGTTGAGTGCGGCAAGAACGATTCCTCCAAGCCGTCGAAATCCATCGGTTCTCCCTCCACCTCCATCTCGACCACTTGCAAATTCTCCTTCGTCGACCCCCCTTTCATCGCCACCTATCGTCCGTCCGAACCGCGCCATTCTAGTCCCCGCGACTTCACACAATATGAGCGAGCCAGATGGGTTTCAAGGACTGGATGCGATTCTTGATTCTCCAATTAGTACTGCCCCCCCAGTTCCAAGGCCGGCCCCGACGCCATTTGACGCCAGTACCGATTTGATTGATCTGAGTGATCCTGTCGAGCTTTCCACGCCGGTTCTGATCCCGACCGTTCCTGCCCAGTCCAGAGTCTCCGAGTCTCTACAGCCCAAAAACGAAGCAAGCACGAGAAAGTTCCATACTACCATGAACCAAAAGGCACCGAGGCAGAATAATTCAAAAAGCCCCAAGAAACGACCGCAGAAAGTTCAACTTCCGCTTCCAAGTCCGCCGCGGGCCCGACCAGCAAGACCTCAGCTGACCCCTAACGTTATCGATCCTCTTCCCGGCTTCATCCAGGATATGAACAGAGACTTCAAACTGCTCATTGCAAATCCTGGCCTTCGAGGTTTCCGAGGACGTCTCACAATACGTGTGGAGTTCGGACGAATTCTCATTCGAAATATCAATCCCAAGCTTGTTGCTAATAAAGATTCAAGAAGCGATTTCATGGATGCTACTAAGGTTCTAGGTTTGATGGGAGCACTTCCTTTTGCTGACCACATTCGAGCAACTACCAACTTTACCAACAAGCTCACCAAGGTCCCCGACGAAATCAAATACCTGACGGACTTAACTGCTGCAGATGGAACACCTCTTTGGAACGAACAGCCCTCTCACTGGGAAGTTACGTACGAGTTCATCTTTCGTGATGATCGTCATAACAACAATCTATTCATCATTGAAATGGATGCGGAGACCTTTGAGACCCATCTTATGGAGCCTCGAGACTTGGGCAGCATTTATGCACATGGAACAAAGAGGGCATGGGACTTCAGAATTGCAGCTTACGGAGGGGAGAATACTGAGCGCACGGAAGAGAAATATGGTGAGCTTGTGCGAGATTTGAAGAAATCTCTCTTTATCCCGTAAGCTCTTTAAGATTTACCCATCATTACAATATCTGACAAACATCTAGGGAAGGTTCACATGAACCAAAGCTAACGTACGAATTGAAAAACTCCCTTGCGGAACGCTTTAGTCTCCTTGCGCTTCGCGTTCATCGAGTTCACAAGCATATGAGTCCTGACCGGAGATCATATCTCAAGATTGATGAAGTCCAAGACCTCAATCTCCAGATGCGACCTGCGTCAAGCAAGGCAGCCACAGTCTTCCATGCGTCCCCATATCCAACAGAGGGCAAGACGGCATCCGATTTCAAGGGAACAATTCCGGATTGGATTGAAGTCAGTATCCACGCTACCCAGGTAGATACCATATTGGCACAACACGAGAAGCTTGAGCTAGGTGATGAAGCTGGATGGCTCCCTGAGCAATTTCCCAAGATCGGCGCACCCAAATATCTTTACCTTCCTGCCTGCGAGATGTTGAAGAAGATGGACGCCTTTGGTTACCACAATGACAACGGAAAAGACATACATGAAGTCTTGGCCTCAGTCAGTGAGACTGGTTCGCGCACCTCGAATGATACGAAGAGCAAACCGTACAGATTCTGGTAGATATGGTACATCTTGAACGTGGCACAACTTTTGAACATTACGCCCGAAGTTACGGTTATCTTACTTCGGTTCCTTTCAACTTTTGGCTGCAGATTGCTCTTTGGCTGCCTTTGCATTTTCATACTCCCTCGAGACTTGATTTCTCATTCGAATTTCGCGCTTCAGGCAAGGGCGCAACTTTGGGTTCTACACATGATGAGTTGCTTGCTCGCTGGCAGACGAAAGCTATGCCTCAAAATGCCGTCAACATCTCCCACTTTGTGAATAGGACTATCAGATATCCATTTGCCTTTGCATTGGGGAAAGTCTGGTCATCACAGGATTTGAAGAGGGTCTCACATCGGTCGGCACATCATACTTCAGGCACGCGACCATGAAATCATGTATTTTATTGCAGCAATTTTGCTTTTATTTCCTTCCTTGCTTTTCAAGAGCTTGAGGGGAGGATAGTGGGGAGCACGTATCTGTACATCAGAGCGCAGTTCAATCATTACAAACATGTATCTCGGCCTAGAAGTGAAATTCAGACCCAAGTGAGAATCTTTACATATGTAAGACATTTGCAACGTTGCTTCGTTATCTTCATTGGCCGTCCGGTCAAATCCCCAAAAGCATAGACTCCTTGCACTCGTGGCTAACTGCAGGCTCTCTCCTCCTTCTGAGCGCCAAGAACGCTGCTTGTCGTCACCAAACCGCCTAATCCCAACACGCCACATTCAAAGCTTCCCCGCATACGGCCCTCCTCCACCATAAGCCCCATAATCAGCAGGTCTAAACGCTCTAGACTTGTCCATCTTCCCTGCTGCTAGTTGCTGCCGGTCATATTCGGCTGTGGGCGGTTCTCCCAATGAGGAGAGGAACTTTTTCGTTTTCCGCCATGCTTTTTGAGGTTTTGAGGTTTTGACAGACTTTGGCTCATCGTGGCAGCGCTCTGAGGAGCGGGTTGTTTTGGAGGGGA
The DNA here is from genome assembly GCA_007825345.1 of Lachnellula suecica. NCBI lineage: Eukaryota > Fungi > Ascomycota > Leotiomycetes > Helotiales > Lachnaceae > Lachnellula > Lachnellula suecica. The sequence goes on along the minus strand of QGMK01001401.1, from coordinate 4,612 downwards.
ATATGGAGGATATGTGCCATTGTTGGGGTTTAGAGGATGGCATGTGAACTTAGGGGTTGGTTGGTTGGGCTATTTTAGGGTTTGGGTTTTTGGTCAATGAATAGGAACGAGACTTGAGGGATGGTATCTTGAACGCCACCTGCCAGATATATGACTTATAATCTGATCACAGAAACTAGGCAGCATAGCTAAAGGCGAGGTAAAGCATAAGAGGAAGGATTCAGACTGCAGCCTGATGTCCTCATGGTCTGAGCGAATCAAGTACGGCGATCATGGTTCTTCAACAAGCATAACCATGCCTGTCGCAAAGTTTTCATGGATATGTTAGATACTGCCTTGGCCTGGCGATCAATCAGATCTTCAGCTTGAACGCACGGCTCCGGGTGACTCGAACGGAGTGGGCGATCAGATCTTCCCGTGTTTCGGATTGCCGGTTCAGTGGTTGCCGCACAGATAATCAACGGGTATCGGCGAATTTTATCTCGCTGCCTGCGAATAAATGCAATTTGCGAGATACTTCAATGGGGCGAAACGTGACGGATAATGTGTAATGAGGAAGTGAAAAGGCCAAGATACCCAAGTGTTTTAACTCAGGTTCAGGAAGCTCTTAAAAAGGGTGAAAATGTATTTAATTGATGCTGTGACCGAGAGTTACAATGATTGACAGAAGAGCTTGGGAGATGTGTGGTTTATCGTAGGGCTTAGCATTATGTGGCGTTTCGTTACAGTATTCCGCGCTAGTCCCCCCTATACGGCCCAAGCGTTTCGTTCCCCACAACGAAGGAGAAAGACCAAGACGCAGCGGCTTTGAAAGCAAGCTTTATACAAATGACGACTGGATTTTTGTATGCGTGAAAATACATTCAATGTCCCACATCCATTGTCCAAGGTTTCTCGTTAAAGTGTCATCCTCCACTCGAATTATCCATGGGTGCTCACACAAAAGCACTCTATACAACACGAACTGTCCAATTTCACAAGCCTGCATCTTCCTTGATAAGATCCGCAGCTTTCTCAGCCACAGCATAAACAGTCGTCTGAATATTACCCCTCGGAATAAGTGGCATAACGCTGGAATCAACAACACGCAGATTCTCCGTCCCATACACGCGCAGGCGCGCATCCACCACCCCGCCTTTCTCCCTGGGCAACATCGGGCACGTGCAAGAAGGATGATTATTTGAGATCACCGTGGTGCGAGCATAATCCTTCGCCGCGTCCAAATCGTTCCTGAAGAATGAGCTCTCGTGGTTGCGTCGCCCGTCAGGTTTGAGGTATTGCGCTAGAGGCTGCTTTGTGGAAAGTGTTTCCAGCGAGAGGAGGTGCCGGGATAGGACTTCGAGGTCGAGTGGGTGGGATAGGTAGTTGGGGTCTATGCGAGGTGGCACGTTTGCGTCGGTGGATGTGATGTGGACGTTGCCTCTGGAGAGGGGGTGCGAAAGCGTAGAAGCCAGTGTGAGGAAATTGCCTTCGTTGGGCATCTGCAGATAGTTTCGTCCACCTGGCTCTCCCTTGTCGTCGTGGGTGTTGACTTGAGCTGCGAACATCAGGATGCAGGCGGATGCTTGTTCCGGGTCTAGGGTGACTGATGTGATGAAGTCGAAAGCGGAATCGTGGCCATGTGTTGAGGAATAGTCCTCGAATAACTGCGTTAGTTCACTCATACTATGCTCGCCTGTCAAGATATCCGTGACTGGCATGAGTGCATGTGATGCGACAGAGCCATAGCTCAGAGGTCCCGTTTGGCTTGTAGCGTATTGTCCCATCGCATACTGGGTTGCGTCTGGCTCTTGGCGTAGGAGGGAATCCGCAGTGACAGTGCCATCTGTAACCTCGAAACTAACCGCACTGATGACGTGGTCTTGAAGGTTTTCACCCACGTGCGGATTTGCTACCACAATGGGAATGTCCAAGGACTTCAGTAGCTGCGGATTTCCGATGCCTGAAAGCTCAAGGATTTTGGGGGATTGAAAGGCTCCAGCTGCTATCAACACTTCTTTGGTTGCCCTTACTTCTTGGATCTTTCCGTTTTTGGAGAAGTTCACTCCAGTAGCCACCACACCTGTCCCTCCCGGTCTGAATATCACACGGTTTGCCGTTGCACCCGTGAGGACGGTCAAATTTAAACGCTGCGCATTAGGCGCGTAATAGGCTGATCCAGCATAACTTCGAGTTTTCGTAACGGGATCGATACTTGAAGCGTTACTATAGCCCCCAAAGGCCTCACCACTATAAGGATCCTTTTTGATGGGGAAATTGATATCCTTGAAGGTTTCGATCCAGGCATTTGAAAGTGGGTCTTCGGCTCCAATAGGGAACGACGCTTGGATTGGTCCAGAAGTACCTCTGACATCCTCGTCGCTCCATTCGATCCCTAGATGTTTGCAGTTGCTTTTGGAGGGGAGCTTTAAGGTATGGGATTTGCGGTAGTATGGAGATAGCGTGGTCCAGTTCCAACCTACGTTGCCTAGATTTCCCCATTCGTCGATTTCGGCCTTCGAAGGAGCAACGAAAATCTCGGCATTGAGGGCACTGGAACCTCCTAAAGCTTTACCTTGAGGGTGCCTAAGGGTGCGGCCTTTGAGGTGTTCCTAAAAACATCTTTCATTAGACAAATTGTTGACACTCGATTCGTCTGTTCGTTGGAAAGTAAAGGGTCTCCTTACCTGTGGAGTGGTCAAGAAAGCCCAGTCAACTTCCGAACCAAGAATGGCGGTCCACATAGCGGGAATATTGATCATGGGGTTGGCAAGCTGGTTTTCCCCAGCTTCGAGAACCAGAACTCGCGTCTCGGGGTTCTCAGTCAGTCGAGTTGCCACAACTATCCCCGCAGTGCCACCGCCAATAATGATGTAGTCGAAATCATCCATGGCTGTAAGTTTCTGATCTCCGTTGTGATTTCAACAAACTTGTGGAATTGGCTGAATATTAAAAAAGAAAGTCAACAGAATAAGGTCCATAGACGATTGTTGGATTGTTGGATGTTGGACTGTTGGCTTACTCAGAACGTATGAACCTCTCTACCAATAGCATCCATCTCTACCCTAAACGTTGGAGCATGCGACAAAATCATGGTAGCCGTCATCCATACGAGCAGGCCAATCATGTGGCTCCTAGTCAGAAAATCTCTCCCCAAATCTTGGTAACTCTCCACGAATCGGGACACCTGTCAATGTTTGAAATGATATGACGAGAGGGAAGTAAAAGTAGTGTGACCGTTGAATCCCGAGATTTTTGAACTATTGCGTCTGAGATACATCGTTGAGCGTAATACATATCCTCACGCCTGTTGATTGAGATATGCATTTTCTCCCAGCAGCGGGTCGCGCTCTCTAACATCAATACCGTCATTCGGAACCCTAGCCCAAACGGTTAGCAGTTATATGTATTTGATGTGAAGAGAACGTACGCAACAAAACCAACAAAGGTAGCCAGCCAAAAAGCCCCTATGAAGCACACGATCCACTCCAGAATACCTGCAACGCGCCACCATTCATTCGTGAGTAGCACCATAAATGCAGTGCCTAAAATGACTTCAACCACAACAAGCGTCGTACTGACAGTGCAACTGCGCGAGCCCCATCGAGTCAGTATTTTCACATCTCTACGCTTACAGAAGTGCTTTGCAGCCGACTTACTAAAACCTCAACATCCGATACGGCGAGCTCTTCCTCGTCTGGTCAAAATACACATAAGTCGTACAAACAGCCGAAAGCCCTAGCCCGCCAAAACACGCCGTGAGCAGATGGCTATGCGGCTCATGGTAGCGATACGTATCCAAGATACTGAGCAGCACCAAAGCCAGGCCCGCCACCACACTAGCCGCAATGGCCACGAACGAGACGGCCTTCGTATACTGGGAGTCTTTCAGCCCGTACATTCTTGACGAGTAGCGGGCGTAGTGGACGGAGCAGATGGTGCTTGTGAAGAAGAGGGCTGTCATGATGTCGCCGATGCAGAAGACGGGCTTCATGGTGAAGGCGCCGATGTCTGAGATGAAGCTAGGGAATGTTTAGTTTTTGAGGATAGTGGGAAGTGATGATTTGGTGGCTTACGGGACATAAGGATTATTTTGGAGAGGGTAACGTGGAAAGCCTTGGACGATCCAGGTGATCAACAGTATTGATAGCGTGAGAAACCATGATGCGCCGGCAATGAAGGGGAACAGCCAAAGGTATCGTAGCAACAACTTCATTTTGAGTATAGTTCTTAAAAAAATAGAATTAAAAACGGAAATTGGCCTGACAAAAAAAAACGAAAATAGAATTTGAGATTAAGTGTCAAACGTTCAAGACGCGAAGTTGAGATAAGAAGAGTGGTTTGCACAGTACGTCAGACGACAGTCGATCCCACGTACAGATGACAGGGGTACTTGTGTCCGCCGATTCGCGGACCTCGGTGGCATTTTGTTAAAGTACCAGCTCAATCTTGTAGAAGAGAAGAAGGGTATCATAAGTACAAGTACAGTGAGTAGAGAACATCCCAAATGCCGTACCAAGATACCGAAAAGAAAACGCCAAGAACTCCATTCACAGATTCCAGACATGTGCCGCAACTTCCATCAACTTACTTCGCTCTTCCCACTCATCCCAGCCTTTCCAGTGTCACCAAT
>QGMK01001400.1:0-10351 GCA_007825345.1 Lachnellula suecica | reverse complement strand
CATCTTCCACCTTCTCCTCCTCCGACAACGCCGCCATCCTCGAGCGCGTGCAAGCCCGGCGCGCCCCACGACCCCTCCAACCCCTCGACCTAACACTTCTACACTCACCCAATGTGGCCGACGGCTGGAACTCCTTCCTAGGCGCGATCCGCACGAAAACCTCCTTACCCGACGACGTAAGGGAGATTGCTATCTGCAGGGTTGCGGTGATTAATGAGGCGTGGTATGAGTGGATGCACCATGCGCCGCTGGCGAAGGCGGGTGGAGTGAGCGAGGAGGGCATGAAGGTTTTGGGTGAGAAGGAGCTTGGGGGAAAGGAGGGGGGACTGAGCGAGAAGCAGTGGGCGGTGATGAGGTATACGGATGAGATGACGAGGAATGTGAAGGTGAATGATGGGGTGTTTGCGGAGCTGAAGAAGCACTTTTCGGAGCAGGAGGTTGTGGAGGTTACGGCTACGGTTTGTTTGACTTCTATTGCATGGCTGGCAGTTTACTGATGGGGTGATTCTTCTAGGTTGCTGCGTACAATTGTGTGAGCAGGTTCTTGGTTGCATTGGATGGTAAGTTCTCCCCTATTAACTTTGATATCAGTACTAACCAGCGCAGTCGGAGAAAAGAACAGCATTAAGGGTCCTGATGGTCTGGAACATTAGAAGATGGAGCCAATCTAAAAAAGAAACACCAATGGCATTGTACTAAATACTACATTTAGAAAACAAGTCGCTCACTTGAGCTCTTCTATCAAACCTGGTCCTCCTTCCATCAAACTTCAGGAATTCTGACATCTGTAGATTGGACTTCCCGTCTCAAATCAGTATCTGATTAGGTCTATTCCTTTTACTTTCTCCTCTTGCCTTTCTGAAATTCGGATTTTGCAAGTATGCCACTCTAGAGCTCCTTGGCCAGCTTCTTCAAGGGCTATCTGAAGGCCACTTTCTCTTCTTTCTCGTTATCCTTTTGGCTTGAACTCGCCGATTTGCAGGTGTTGAATTTACTATTACTGTTTGAACATTTTCGACTCACTCAAGGGTAACTTAATTGATGCGTTGTTTCGTTAGCGAAGGGGCAGGCACGACTCACGGTGAACAGCACCTCGAGTACTTCCATTCCCCCAAACACTGCTTCAATGGAATTGCCGCCGCGGTAGAAGTCCCAAGTGGGGATAGCTTTTATATTGGCATCAGCTGCTACTAGTCTAGCTTGGCCATATAATTGCTTTGGGAGCAAACATTTGCTATACCAGCTGGTGCAAGGCACCTCATGACCCTGAAGATCCTTCATGTGTTGCGCAATGGCATCCCAAGTGGGGCATGTTCACAGCTTTGAACAACTTGGGGGGGTCAATGTTACTTTCTCCAGTGTACTAAGGCCTCTGAACAGAGAGTTGGGATGCAAAAAGTACCAAGACGTTATAGATGGTTCAAGTGAATGCATCAGGCATCCCCAGGCGGTCCTAGTTGGGCTGAAAAGACAGGGTCTATCATTTTTGTCAAGCCAGTAATATCATCCAAACGGCAATGCCTCCGCCGAATTGCGCAACTGTACTTTCAGATTTTGTTATTTAAAGAATGCTATGTTAGTGTTGCTAATGGCATCTACACACCACCACACTCCTACTCCTGGTAGCTTTTCATGCCTCTTATCATGGCACCAGATACTTCTTCCTTCGTTCGTTCTGACTTGTCTTCAACTTCCAACTCAATCATGGCAAAGTATCTTGCACCAGCCCCGGCCAACCCTGGCGTTTCCTCTCCCAATTCCGCTACTCGCCCATTCCAAAAATTCATACTCTTCCCGAAACTCCCCATTGAGATCCGCCTCATGATCTGGAAAGAGGCCTGTCTCCAACCTCGAACAGTCACTGTCATGGCACACCAATCTTACGGCTGCCCTCCTTTGGCATTTACCGCTTCTCCTCCTCAACTCGCGCTCCAGCTGTTATGCATACTTACACGGAGTCTCGAGCAGTCGGCAAAACAATCTACGAGCAACATATCTTCGGATTCAGGGACGAGGAACGTCACGACGTCTGGCTCAACGGTCATAACGACACTACCGCCCCTATCGGATACTTTCCCGCAGGTGCTTTCGAGTTGCTTGCTACAAAGTATGATGTTAAGATCATGGCTCTGGGCGAAAAAGACGATCCGGTTAGGATGTTTTTGGAGAATGATAAGTACACTCATGCCGTTTCTGAATCTAGTATGATACAATCCGCCCCTTTCCCACAAAAAATTGGGATTTATGTCCTTCGGGAGTCACCTTCGGGACCTTGCCTCCTCGGTCTTTCAAACTCCCCGATAGAATACTAAACTGACTTATTACTAGGTGTGGAGCAGATTGTGATCTACCAAGGTCTTCTCGAAGACGGCGGTCAACTTGAGGATGTCCCAGACAACGATGGCTCGACCATGGCCCTTGGCTTTGAGTGCAAAATGGAAGATGCCAATAAGCTACAGTTGGATCGCAAAATTGCACGCATTTTGCGAAAAGAACATGTCAAGAACGAGTCTGAGAGTAAGGTGGCTACAGAACTGAGGAAGGAGTTTGCGGCGATCGAGTATGTGTCTGTCAAGGTCATGAAGATCGTGAAGAAATAAGCAAGTACTGAACGGTTGGGGAGCATGTCTTGGGGGGCTTGAGATGTTTGGGTAGTAGGTATGCTAGATGGCATTTACTTTTAGATATCACCTTAGATTGAGGAACAGGAACAATAACGATACATGACCCAAAAATCACAAAATATGCAGAAGGTTTGAGCGTGCCTGGGGAACACTTTCAGAGTACTAGAAAGCAATCTAATTTCTGCAACCCTTTAAATCAAGGGGCCATGGTAGCTCTTCGAGCTCCTACTTTCCCCTCACACTGCTTTGATTGAATTACTTTCACATAGAAAGCCCACATGGGGATAGCTTTTATACTGCCAAGTCTCCCATCAGCGGCGCCTCGGGTCCAACTCTGCCGGAACCTGCTTGAGCAGCAAACTATACAGGGATGAAAGAGCTGTGAATCAAAGACTTCATTGATGAAACAACTAGACCCTATAGATCCTTCATGTGAGCTGCTCATTGGCCTCTAAAGTGGGGCTTATTCACAATTTCTATCAACTGTTGGGATTCAATGCTTTCGTCCCAAGTATATAGGCGTTGTGAGACAAAGGATTGGGGAATAAAAAGCACCAAAACACCACAGATACTTCAAGTGAATGGGAAGTGTCATCCCAAGGGCTGTATTCACAGATTTCAGTGTATTTGTTGGGCCAGTTGTATCGTCCGGTGGGAACCCCCCTTGTAGAATGGCGTGGTTGTATTTTCAAAAAAAGGTCTATATAAGAAGAGGTAAATTGAAGTTGTTGATACTTCTATACGCTCAACCTCCAGCTCGTAGCTGTTTGCGGTCTTTACAATGGCATCCAATGCTACTTCCCTCGTTCCTTCGTACTCGTCTTCCTCCTCAATCATGCCAAACAATCCCACGCCAGCCACGGGCGACGCCGCCAATCCCTCTCCCGAATCCACCTCCTCTATAGCTATCAGCTACGCTGGGGGCGAATCTCTCGCCTTATCTTTCGAGCCCTTCCCGAAACTGCCCATTGAGCTCCGTCTCACCATCTGGAGACTTGTTTTCTTGCAACCCAGAAACGTCCTTGTCGAGGCCCGTCGGATTGCCCAACCTTCCCCTTGGTCCATGCGTTGGTTCTGGTTGAAGTTGGGCCTCCGTCTTCCCAACTACACCTTCATCTCCGAGACCCAGGTCCCAGCTCCCCTACATGTATGCCACGAATCCCGCACAGAAGCCCTTCCGTACTTCGAAAAGCTGTTCACCTATATCAACTTCAAATACGACATCCTTTGCCCCAAGGGCAGCTCCTTCGACAACGATGCTTTCGCCGAGTTCTTCGCAACTGTTCCCATGAGGGTACTGGCGTTGGGCGTGGATGATCAACCAGTAAAGGCATTCTGGGGCGACCCCGGCTTGTTTAAGAACTGCCAGTATATGGGTGAGAACTCGGGCCTCCGCCTGGAACGAGTTGTGATGTACGGATCGATTCCTGGTACTGGATATCGATTTCAGGACGTCGACGTCGAGCACTTCATGACCATCCATGACTATGCGAGAATCGAAAGATATGAAGTTGCCGAAGAGTTTGGCATTGAGATGGAAAACTTCCATGAATGGCAACTGGATGAAGACATTAAGAACAAGAGGTTGGCGGGTGGGAAAGCAGTCGAGGCTGCATGTAAGAGACTGAGGGAGGAATATGATGGAATCATATCTCCGATCGTGGAACAAGTGGAGGTCTTAGGGGAGGATGGACAATACCCCAAAGTGTTTCGTCCTCGTACGACTCAAGGAATTTTTGGTCGGCTGTCAACATACACCATGTTATTCATGATCATGATCATCATCTCTAGTCTGATCGCCTGGTCAATTTCTTACAGCCTCCGAGACATTCATTGGAAGTTCTTGCCAGCGACCAACTGATCGGTTTGAGAGCATATATGGGGGGAATTGAGCGATATGGGAGATCAGATCAAGCGTGCAATGTGCAGTGTGCAGTGAGCAGTGTGTTGAATGGCACTTGCTTTTGAATAAACCTCTAGTCAGACAACAGGAATAAAAATTAATAGAAAATCCAAAAAAAAGCTACCTTCGCTGGAAGTCCAACGTGAACGTGAAATTCAAACACTTCCATCTTCTTCCAGCTTTTCAATGGAAGATGGACAAATACATGGAGAAGTACGAGACTAGAAGTCTAGGGACATGATGAGCTCCGGAGGGCCTGCAGTGGCAATGACAAAGCCTATGGATGTAGGATCTGCGGATATCACTGGTTACTGATCGACAAGAGTGACTGACTCGGAGATATGAGAAACGTAGGGGGTCAGAGAAATGTAGTATGGCTCGAGGAGCCGTACGGAGCAGTAGGGGAGCAGGGATGATAATCTTTTGTAAGGTAAGATGAAGCTATTCATAAGGGGATTTGGGATGCTAAAGGCCGTCCGTCACGTGTACAGCCCTATTTATATCAGCGTGACTAGCACTCGCTTTTGGATATCACCTCAGACCAGGTATGCAAAGCAAAAACATAAACCACAATATGCAGACTTTACTTGGAGTTGAAATTGAACGCTTGAAATTCAAAACACCTCCATTTTCTACACGCTTTTCAATACTTAACTCTAACCCTCAACCCCGTAGCAAGTATCCTCGCTCCCAAAAAAGCCACCAACCCCCCCGCATAACAAAATCCAACGAACAAAATCAAGCCCCTATAACTGCCTCCACCAAGATCAAGTATCCTCCCCGCAATAGGCACGCCAGTCAAACACCCCAAACTGACAATCAAAAAACAAGTCGAGTAATACCTGCCGTAGTGTTTAATGTCACAAAGCTGGCTCAGGCACACAGGCGTAAGAGAGATATTCGAACCGCTTGCGAAACCAAACAGCAGCGCGAAGACGATGAGACCGGGTTTGGTGTTGCCAAATGGGAGCCAGACGTCGAGAACAGCGAAGACGGTTAGGATGATGGCGATGATGGCGGTGTTGAAGCGGCCCCATTTGTCGGCGATGAAGCCGGGGAGCCAGCGCCCGAAGACGGAGCCTAGGTTGATGATGGGGAGGATGAGGTAGGAGAACGAGGATGTGAAGCCTTGGGCGAGACTGTAGGAGGTGATGTAAGTTAGAGGGACGAACAGAGCGAATTCGAGAAGGAAGACCCCGAGGACGGTGATAGCGAAATCTAGGCGAGCAAGTATGCGAATATCCGGTCTAGCGTTTGCATCTGGTTGAGATGAAAGTCGACCTTTGATGAAGATGTTGGCGAAAAGACACAAAATGAGGGAGGTACTGGAGGATCAACAATTAGTACTACTTCTTTACGAAGAGTTCAAGACAGACTGTATAACAAAGTTTCAAGATTCGTGAGACATTTACAGAACTCCAAAAAAAAGAGCAAAAACTGGAGAGACAGGAAATCCGGGAGATTCTTACCCAGCAATGGCTTTGCAAGACCAGGCGAAGCCGACTTTAGGAATCAGATATTGCAACATGAAAGGGTAGAGGATGCCTCCGAACGCTCCTCCGGTTGTTGCGAGACCGGTAGCATGGCCTCTTCTTTTGTTGAAGTAATGCCCGACGATGGCGATAGATGGAGAGAAGAGAAGGGCAGATCCAACCCCGCCAAGGACGCTGAAGCACAATATAAACTGCCAGAGCTCTATGTAGTATTAGCTTTCGTATACTGAAATATATAAAGGAGTGCCAAGGTATGGAGCAACCAAGTCAAGGTCTGTCCGAAGCGTACGCCAAACCTACGGCCGTATCTTCCGAGCACCGAATGAGAAATAACCACTGACCTCTACAATCCCCCGTAAGATACATGCCAAGTATAACCAACACACTTCCCGACAGAATCAGATATCTTGGACCATATGCATCAAAGATCGGCCCAATAAACAGCCCAACCCCAAAAGTGAGGAAGGCATAAAGGCTAAAAATCCACCCCACAAGGGCAACATCTAGATCTTTCAACTGGTTCTTAGATATATGTTCCTGAAAGGCGCCCATCGTATTCATAATCCCCAGCGAAGAGAACAGCGCACACCAGCTCCCAAACACCACCAGCCATGCCTGCCTCCCACCTTCAGGGATTTCGACCTCATTGCTCTGGGTTTTAGTGGAGAGAGATTCCGAAGGGAAATCAAAAGAAGAAGTGGGATTAACTTGAAGGGTGGGGAGGGATATGTCGCTCTTAGATGGTGGCAGCCGAACATTTGGTCGCCGGGGCGTTATGAAGTAATCCAGGATGGATAATCTGCTTCTGGGATCCCGCAGAGGCAGTAATTTGAAGTCTGGAAACATGGAGGAAGATCATGAATAAAGGAGAAAGAAGGAAAAAAATAAAGATAGAGAGCCATTGCTAGAAGTACAATGCAAGTACAATCTGTAGATGGTGTTGTCATGAAGCAAGGGAATCATTTTCCGTCGTCACCAATGTTTTGTTATGGAAAGATCGCTGGAATGGACTCATTACTTCCACTTTGATGTCGAGGAGTCAATGGAGACCCAATAGCTCACGAGACTATTGGGTCGTGACTGCCCTTTGGAGCGGAGTAAGTCAACTTTGATGCCTCAGCTCAGGGAATCAGGGAAACCAATGACAATTGGTACAACCCAGAATGATAAATATCCCTGGAAATATTTAATCCGAACTTTCTTGGATGCGGGGAAAAGTGTATTCTTGAGCACATACGAGCTTGGTCAGCAGATCCAGTCCATGGACAAATAGCAATGCAATTCTCGTTGACAAGGAGTGAGAAGTCAAACCCGGAGAGTTCGGAAACCAACGCCGAGCCATCCCCTGGCCCCAACAGAACTTTCTGACATAAGAGATGAAGCTGAACCTGTCTTAAAACAGCAAAAATGAAGCTGTAACCAAAGGATTGAAAGCAATCTTCGGCGTGAGTCAACAACAGGTACAAACAGAAGCTGGCAAGTATACCCAGAAAGAGGCAAAAATTCCCCATTGGCCACGGTAAACCCCCATTTCCGCCCCGTCCTCACCCATCAACCCCACATCACCCGCAGACAGATAAGATGACGAGACTGCGTAGACGTTATGCTCTACATGCCGAAGCGATCCGAAGGAGGCATCGTAGTGGGACCGTCGCATGGTTGACGTTCATGATGCGAAGGATGGATGATGGTTGGTGGCCCCTCCACTTCCCTTCGAACCGCGAGTTAAATCCGAACGCCCCTCCCCTCCAAACAAACCTAAAATTGGCCCATTCGTCAGAGCTGGTCGATTTACCCCTCAACTACTTCTACCGTGTCACTGCCTCTCCCACATCAGACATAGACACAGACATCAAGGTACACTGCCAAACGCATACTAAATAAAAAACGACCCGCCCAAAATCAAATATGGCATCGACTGTTGGAAAGGTGAGTTGCTACGAATTGAGATGAATTACCCCGCTATGGCAATTTACTGACGTTTGGATCGTGTTCGCAGACGATTACGTGTAAGGTTAGTTATACCTGGAATAATGCGAGAGAAGACGGAAAATAACAATGCGTTTCTGAAAGGCTGCGGTGGCGTGGGAAGCTGGAAAAGATTTGAGCATCGAGACCATCGAAGTCGCAGCCCCAAAAGCCAACGAAGTCCGAATTGAGATCTACTACACGGGTGTTTGCCACACTGGTACGACAATTCCATCACAAGATTCAGACAACTGGTAGCTGATAAAGGACAGATGCATACACGCTTTCCGGAAAGGATCCCGAGGGAGCTTTCCCTATCGTTCTGGGGCATGAGGGAGCTGGTATCGTAGAGTCTGTTGGAGAGGGCGTCACGTCCGTCAAGCCGGGAGATTATGTTGTTGCTCTCTAGTATGTTCACTCTCAAATCTATTCTAAAAGAATACATACTAACAGCAGAACAGCACACCAGAATGCAAGGAGTGCAAATTCTGCAAGTCTGGCAAGACCAACCTCTGCGGCAAGATCAGAGCCACGCAAGGAAAGGGTGTGATGCCCGATGGTACCTCCCGGTTCAAGTGTAAGGGCAAGGACCTCCTGCATTTCATGGGCACTTCTACCTTCTCCCAATACACCGTCGTTGCAGATATCTCCGTTGTAGCTATCACCAAGGATGCGCCCATGGACCGAACCTGCCTGCTAGGCTGCGGAATCACCACCGGCTACGGCGCCGCCGTCGAGACCGCAAAGGTCGAGGAGGGCTCCACCGTCGCCGTCTTCGGCGCCGGCTGTGTTGGTCTGTCAGTTGTGCAGGGTGCTGTGCAAAGGAAGGCTGGCAAGATTATTGTTGTTGATTTGAACCCCAACAAGAAGTCCTGGTCCGAAAAATTCGGCGCCACTGACTTTGTTAATCCGGCCGACTTGAAGAACCAGACTATCCAGGAGAAGCTGATTGAGATGACCGATGGTGGATGCGATTACACGTTCGACTGCACTGGAAATGTGGGCGTCATGCGTGCGGCGTTGGAAGCTTGTCACAAGGGCTGGGGTCAGAGTATTGTTATTGGTGTTGCTGCTGCTGGACAAGAGATATCGACACGACGTGAGTAATTCATGCCTGACCTTCAGTTCTGTCTTCTAACAAACCTAGCTTTCCAACTGGTCACCGGTCGCGTGTGGAAGGGCTGTGCTTTCGGTGGTATCAAGGGCCGCACCCAACTCCCAGACTTGGTCGACGACTACATGAAGGGCAAGCTCAAGGTCGACGAGTTCATCACCCACAGACAGGACATCGACAACATCAACACTGCTTTCAACGACATGAAGGCTGGAGACTGCATCCGTTGCGTTGTTGATATGAGGAAGTAGGGGAATGGATGAAACTGCACTTGGATTTTCACTGAACATATGTTTTTACGAGGAATGAGATATGGGGTTGGATGAATGAGGTGGGGACTCGAGGATAGTTAAATTCCAAAAGCATGGTCCTTAAGCACGCTGGCTGCAGTATGATATCAGAGTGAAGTTTGTGCATTAATCGTCTCATAATCCTAGCTGCTCTAAATTTCAATGTCAATCACGAATTGTAGGCTCAGACTGCCAAACAGCTAGTCTAAATAACCGTCCTTTATCTCACAATAATCGCCACACAAGTAATAATTTCTTGATAAATAAAATGTCAAATTAATATAGCCCAGAAATCCGGGACTTCATACGCCCGCTAAAATCGAAATCACCCCGAGGCCATGAGAAAGTTGTAAATACAAGTATGTCGATGCCAGCCATCGAAAAACGCCGCATATCCGCCGAGTTCAAGTCAATATACAAGTCTCCCTCCCGTAAATATGTATATCCATATCCAAGCAAGATCTAGATCCCCTTGATAACCTGCGTTCGCTCCGCATTCAACTGCGCCGCGTTCCGGTCGTGCGATTCCTTCTTGCACTGTAAATTCAAACCATGTCAGCCAAATGCCCATCTCCTAATACCTCATCTAGGCCAACAAGCCACCACGCAGTAGAAATAAGTGACGAGGAAGAGGAACTTACATCTTCCAACCCATCACACTTATGGTCCTCCAATAGCCGATGCTTCCCACAATAATGCCCCTTGCAGAACCCGCAGTCCCCAATGATGCGCTGCGCGCCCTCCTTGCAGTCCTTATACGTGCAGCGGATCTTCTTGGGCGGCATCCCCCCGCGTAGGGGTAGGGCTAGGTGTAAGGTACTGTCGCGCGAGATGTGGTAGTCGGCGAGCGTGGCGGTGGAGAGGGAGAGGTGCTTGCCGGCGTGCACGAGGCGGAGGGAGGTTTCGGGGAGGGAGGTCCGCACGGAGAGGAGGGTGGTGAGGTTGCCGATGGAGAGGGA
>QGMK01001399.1:0-10357 GCA_007825345.1 Lachnellula suecica | reverse complement strand
CAATTAAACTATTCGCCTTCTCCCCACCTCTATACCCAAACACCCCCAAAAATCAATGAACCTCCCAAACCCAAGCTCCTATCCGGCCTAATATCCTCATACAACGCCTTGAAACGCCGGCGTATTCACAATGCTCACATTGCCTGTTTGCACAAAGTTTTTGTGGTCAATGGTAGCAACATGCTTCTAGCCCGGCGGGTTTAATATACAGTAGTGCGTGCCGATCTACGGAAAGATCTAGGTATATAAAATAATCTTCGCTGATCCGCCACCCACGTCACACACCCTCAACGTACTGTATATACATAAACACTTCCCAACATCTCATCTCTCAGAGATTCCACATTGCCGAACTCAAAAGCCCCAAAACCCCTTCAAATAGCACAGATTTAAGACGTTTGCCCAAGGCCTGAAGAGCTCAGCTAGCAAGATGACGGTTCATAAACTTGAGGCCGACAATAAATAGGCGTGTAATATTTCCACGGAGTCCTCAAGCATCACAAACTCGTCGTCAACACCTGCTGCGAAGACGGGCAGGAAACTGCGCACGAGGATATTGAAGTCCAGGATCGAAAAGCTGGCAGATAATTTCTCCGATTTCTACTTTGTGAAGTTCAACTACGATGAGGTCCCCGACCTGGTGCAGGAGCTGGATTTCAGACTTATGCCTGTCGCCAGGGACGCGCAGAAGCTTCGTGAGTTTGATACTGAGAGTCCGCAGGCGCTGCGCGTTTTTCTGGCGCAGGTGGATAAGTAGGTGGAATAGATCGGTCTGTGTGTGTGATGGAATGGGTGTCAGGGAGGAGCGTCACGTCGTCGGTGCTGGTGGTTTGTGTATGAGGGAACCGCGGATCAAGCTTCGAGCTTCGCTCTCTCGATCAAGTTGAGATGGAATCGGCAACGAATTCGCTAGAAACTAGGTATGATTTCTGGCGAAAATGTAGGCTCAATGTAGATGCATTATCTCCCATGGGAAGCTTGAAGTTTGCGAATTAGGCAACGGTGAGATACCTTATTTGGTTGTTTCCAAGACCCAATAAGATAGAGAGCAGTGATGCTGACTGAGATTGTTTACTAGGAAAAGCCCCCTTCGAGCCACACATGGAAAGTGAAAAATCTAACCATACATTCCGGTTCTCCAAGCCTCACCAACCTCTAACAAACACCCTTCTCATCCTTACAATACCACCCTTGCACCCAATTCTCGGCAATCTACTCCCTGGCGCAACGATCTCCAACAACCTCTCAAAATCCGGGGTCCCCAGCCCCGTCACCGGATCCCTATAGGCAAATCAGCACGGAATACTCTTTGACTTAAAAGGTGAAGGATAATGTCTCTGGAGCCTTGAGACATTCTCACTCCCCTCGGTTCCTACTTCACTGTGAAAATAAGGGGTTGTTCTAACGTACCACCCCCGCGTCGCATTCCAGCCCGCCCCTTTGACCTCCGGCGCCGGCAAGCCCGTATAGATATCGAAACCACTGCAGCCTTGCGAGCCGCCGCGCACGACGTCGTTAAGGCCCTCTTTACCTTTGGAGTACAGGAATGGATTTAGGAAGCCGAGGGGCGGGAGGTGGGCCGAAAGGCGTGCGTTGTTGAGCAGGGCGATTATTGAGGCAAAGGTTGGTGCTGCTGCGCTTTTCATCCCATTGCTGTCAGCATGTTGACTATAAATTCTGACGAGGAATGGGATAGGAAGAGATTTCTACCTGGTTCCGTCAACTTATGTTGGTAGTCATAACGCCCGTGTCGGGATCGCGCTGCCTGATGGCGTAGTTGTAGCTTTGGGCTGCAACGTCGGGGGAGCCGCGGCCGGAGGGGTTGTAGAGGCCTTTCCACTTGGGGCCGAGGATATTAAAGTAGGTGGAAACTGCCGAGTCTTGGTAGGAGGGACGGTGGAAGCGGTCGGAGAAACCGCCAGAGGAGAAGGGGACTGCTTGTTCGGGTTCGAAGGCTGTGCCGCCGACCTGGGGGTGTGTGTTAGTTGAGGATTTTGCGCGCTAAAGGTACGTTGACGGGAGGGGAGTAGACTTACTGATGTAACATACGGACAAGACGCTGGGAACATGGGCAGGAATCGAGTAGTGTTTTTGCCGTCGTTCGTCTGGCAGCCACTTCCAGGCCCCGTATCCCCAGAGGCAAATACTATCGAGACTCCTCTCATTCCAAGCTCGCCAAACATATTGCACACTTTTCTCGAAAAAGCTTCAGGAGCACTCTGCTCATCTTCCCCATACGATGTGGTGAGGGTTTGCGGCAGCTTCTTGTTGTCCAGTTTAAGTATATATTCCAAGAAATACAATTACGGCTCGTTGTTGCTGGCAGCTGCATTAGGCTGGTCAAGATCTGGGATAAGACGTCCGCGGCCGCCGGTACTGTAATATAGGATATTTGTTTTGAAGCCCAGAGATGCTGCGTACTGGATGTCCAAGTTTGCTTCCGTGTCGCCGTGCAAAGTATCGTTTTGGGTGTCTTTACCTCCGTTAATCTTGACGGTGGTGAAATTTTGATCCTTGGCGTAAGGAGCATATTTTTCCAGGAAGGAGCAAAGAGCGTCGTGTTTCGCGTACTGTTCGAGGAATCCGGCCACACCAAGTACGGACTTGGCATGAGAATCGGCTCGGTAGTTCCCTATGTTGTAAAGAGACCTCAGGCAATCGGGGGTGATAAATTGATTGCAAGTGGGACCGAACCCCGGAGCGGTAACTTGATCTGCAAGCCAGAGAGCCTTGACTTCCGTTTTCAAGGGCTATCTTGAATGCCGTGCTTCGTTTTGCCATTACTTGACCAAACCGAGTAGTGGGTTGGATCATGCCGATGTGAGGAGCAACGGTGACGGGGGCCCAGTATTGAAGGGTACGAATTTGTCTGGTCTGGGACTTGTCCGCATTTTGGGTAAATTAATAGAATGTGGTGCGAAGCATGTCCTCTACCATAGAGACAGGAACGAAGAAGTTGACCCATTCGCCATCGTTCTCAATGTCGGCTTCGCCAACTCCTGAGCTTAGCAGCCAAGACATGACAGATGCTGTAGACTCGTCTCTGGGTTTAATCAAGGCTTTGACCTGGTGTCGTTCGAGATGTTTGCCATACTTTGGATGCCCCGGATCCGAGACTTGGAACAGAGTCTGCTCGAAAAGCGCAGGGTTCGGTTCCTCGAGTGCGATCCGCAAACGGAGACGGGTAGAGGCTGCGGGTCGATCAAGTCTAGTCCATCCTTGAGGGACTTGTCGCAGCGATTCAAATACTCTCAAGGATGTTGTTTGAGGAATGATAGCAGGGTTTGGGGCCACTGTAGCCTGCAAAGTTATGACCAAAGTAGTCCAGATCAGGAGGATACGCATCGTGGAAATACCAAAGTCAGGTAGAGGATATGAAGGATCAGAGAGGGAGGTGTGGTCTACAGCTTTCTGACGAGTAGAATTTTGTAGTATCGAAGGGATCTGACTTCTGGTTTCATTTTCAGGGGAAGGAATCGATTATTAAAGGAAACTAATAGCAGGACACAAGAAAGAATAGCTCTCAGAATATACTGTTATCCTCACCGCGTACGTTGGTTTTATGCGAATTTGGCAACGGCAACATCGTGACATAGAACACAGGTCTCAGGAGTAGAAGATTCTTGCCGACAGTCTCCAGAATAAGACACCACGCTACATCTAGAGTAGTGTTGGACAGGGGATCGATGAAGTACAATTCGCTTGAAGCTACAAGAAACCTCAAGCTACTGAGATATTGAGATGAATGCAGCCTAGAAAAGAAGACAAAACAAGAAATCTCACTGAATGAGGGGGCGCATTCCCTACGACAGCACTATCTTCCAGGCTTGAATTGAAGCAAAGTCTCAATTATCCAACAAAGTTCTGAGTTGTAACCTCTTCCATGAGGGACTATTGGTTACCAGTCAGACATCTGCGGATGCGCATGAACCGAGGGAAAAGTTGTACACTGGTACAGTATCGCACGCAGGCTTGGGAGGAAAATGTCAGCTTTGTCTCAAAGAAAATAGACTCGGAGTATGCTGGAAGCCTTTGGAGCCTTGACAGAGGCATGAGCTTTGCACACAATGATCTTTTGCAAATTCCGTCCCTTGAAGATTTGCTTAGAATCACCGAGGCTGGGCTGGGAGGCAGCTAAACAAAGAATGCGGTGTTTCTGCGCGTCAGGTCCCTGCAGCACCCCGAACCCCTTGAGCCCCTGATGATCACCGTATTAAGCTTCTTCTACGCCTCCAACTTTTCCATCCGCACGTGAATATAAACAACAACAGCAATTATGGCAACAGATCAAATCTCCGTCCTTTTCGTCTGTCTAGGCAATATCTGCCGGTCCACGATGGCGGAAGGCATCTTCAGATCCATGGTTTCGAAACCGCCATACAAATCGCTCGTTTCGCAGGTGGATTCGTGTGGAACAGGGGCTTATCATGAGGGGAGCAGCCCTGATGCGAGGACGATGTCGACTTTGGAGGAAAATGGGATTACCGATTATGTGCATGCTGCGAGGAAAGTGAGTAGATCTTGGATTCTAAAGCTGTGTTTGTTCCTGACGTTTTTGTAGGTTCGTAACTCGGATTTCCAGAAGTTTGATTACATCTTTGCTATGGTAGGTCTTTCTTCAAGGAATGATTTAAGCTTGTAGAGATTTCTGTGAATGACGGAGTATCGTACGCTTCAAGCATACGTTCTGTGTCTCTCCATCTATTCTCACTGGCCTTGTATTTTTTTCATTGGCAAAAAGTTTTGACTAATGATCCATAGGACCGGGCCAACCTTCGAAACCTCCAATTAATTCAAAGCAGAGTCAGTGGTAAAGCAAAAGTGATGCTGTTCGGAGAGTTTGCGGGAAAGAAGAAGGCAGAGGAAGTGGAAGACCCCTATTATGGAGGACAGGATGGTTTTGAGGATGCCTACCAGCAGTGCTTGACCTATTCCAAGAACTTCTTGAAGGAGGTCTTTCCTGATGTGGAGGCTTGAAAAGGGAATTGTGATGAGGAGTATGGAGTATGGAGTATGGAGTATGGAATGGAATTAGGTTTGGGATAGACTCAACCTAGACTTGGGAATAGAAAGGAAAGCACAAGGCTGCGGTCAGCCTCGCCTGGGTACCCGTCAGTATTAGGTAAAGGTCTTCTTATGGCATAAGCATCCTGCTGTGCAACCTTTGCCGGCAAGTTTTCAATTGGAGAAGGCTTAGCATGCCTGCAGAGGCGAAATGGACGATTTTTATGGACTTGAGTGCCGTCATATACGAAGTTCTGTGAGCTTGGCAGTGAGAGATCTTGCTCAAGGCACAGCCCCAGCGCGGCCGCGAAGCGCTACGGTGAAGCTTATTGGGTGGGGTTTTCGTAGTGATTCGCGTTCTGTGGCGGCGCTGATTTTCATGCGGGTACTATTTTGAGAACGCTGGCCCTCATCACTGAATGGCAGGCTGGCAGGCTGGCAGGCAAACAATTTGCAAACTGCTGCGGTTCCGTGCAGGTGCTGGTGCAGGTGCAGATGCAGATATCGCGGCTTCAGATTGCCGCCAGTGGCTGGCCGGTCTCTCGTGATCGAAGTCAGCCCTGATGTCTCAGTTTTAGAGGGAGGGAGGGGCAGAGAGAGACCTAGGGACCTTTACGAAGGTAGCTACTTTTTAGATACGACCTATAGGTACTTATTGCTGGGTCAGCCCTCATCTTGACCCTCTTGCTGCTTGCTCCCTCTTGCTCTTTCTTGCGTCTTGCCTCCTGCAATTGAAGAAATAAGATTCCTCCCCCTCCCTCTGCCCCATCGAAACGTCATTCGCCCGGTCTGAATATCTTGAAACTGTGGGCGCAGCCTTGGCATCTAATCCGCGGCGTCGCCTCCGGAATTATTTACTATTTAGCAAGCGACCCCTGTCTCCTGGGAGACTCGCGAACTCCTGAAACAAGCACACGACGCTGCCCTGTCGCTGTACCGAACTGTCTCCTCTCTCTCTCTCTCCTCGCAGATTCAGGGACGCAGCGCATACACAGCACCAGAAAGGCATATTCCACACGTACCGGACGGCCATAGTGGGCTCTTCGTCGCATAGCTGAGTGCAAACGCGCCATCTACATTCCTCTCTCAGCCCCCGTTGGGGAATCTGGCATACCCTGATAGCACCCCCACTGCGCAACTCTAACCATGTCATACAACCGTTTGAGTAAGTCCTTCATTTTCGCAGATATATTCACAGCTTGAGAAATCCTTCCAATCTGCAGCGCTCCATCTTCTGTGATTGGGTCGAGACGCGCAGCATTCACGCATCCGAAGTCAACAATTCCTATATTTTGACAGCGCAGCGCACAGAGGATAGGTGGAACACTAGACATCTTTTCAAACTTCTCCTGCATAGTACAGGATCTTCAAAGCTTTCTTCGACTCCTCAAAGTCTGCGGCATCCAAGAATCAACAGCCCTTCTGACATCTCTCTGTGAACAGACCAGCCGGACCACGGCGCTCGTCAGGACGAATACTACGACATGGCGAACCGCCCAAATCGAACGCCATCACCTGGCCATCCGGCGCATCAAGGAGGATATCACTTAGACGATCCACAAACACCATATGGCGGACACCCTCCCCAGTCCAATCTAGAGATCCCTATGGGTCCTGGGCCGCGATATGGCACACCTAGCGACAGGTTGCAGGCACAACCTACTGTAAGTAGCAGAGCTTGTTGAAATAGAGCGCATGCTTACCAAAGTGCATAGTACTCGGTCGAGAATATCAACAATTCATATGGACATAACGAAGAGTACGAGCAACATCACCCCCTTGACCCTTCACATAATTACACTCAAGACTACGCCTTGAATCCTCAGCAACACCACGATGCATACTACCAACCACCATACCAACCAACTCCACATGAAGAGCACCCTTTGGGAGCTTACCCAAGCCATGGTGAACCCGGGTATTTCGACGACGACGACCATCGCCCAATACTACAACTCCAAGATAATGCTTACGGTCCGGACCCCCACAGTCAACCCGAGTACAAAGACTACGATGGAGTTGGTCCCGAGCCTACACCTTCGCCACTTCCAGGACCTGGGCTGAAGAGATACAAGACGGTGAAGGAAGTCCAATTGTTCAATGGCAATCTCATTCTTGATTGTCCGATCCCACCAAAACTTCTCAACCGAGTGAAACATGCCGAACCCCCTGAGCGAGACGAATTCACGCATATGCGATACTCCGCCGCTACTTGCGACCCCGCCGAGTTCTTCGCTGAGCGCTTTACACTCCGGCAAAAGCTATTTGCGAAGCCCCGGCATACCGAGCTCTTCATTGTGGTCACCATGTACAATGAAGACGATGTACTGTTTGCGCGAACAATGAGTGGAGTTTTCAAAAACATCGAATTCATGTGCTCACGAAAGGATAGCAAGACTTGGGGTCCAGACGCATGGAAGAAGATCGTGGTCTGCGTCGTCAGTGACGGTCGTGCGAAGATAAACCCAAGAACAAGAGCTGTTCTAGCCGGTATGGGTGTTTACCAGGATGGCATTGCGAAGCAACATGTCAACTCAAAGGACGTGACGGCACACATCTACGAGTATACTACGCAAGTGGGGATTTCGGTCAAGAAGGATATTGTGGAATTAACCCCTGGTAGACAGCCAGTGCAAATGCTATTCTGTCTCAAGGAAAAGAACCAGAAGAAGATCAACTCCCATAGATGGTTCTTTCAGGCCTTTGGACAAGTTTTGGATCCAAATATTTGTGTTCTTATCGATGCAGGTACCAAGCCTGGCAAGGACTCGATCTACCAGCTATGGAAAGCTTTTGATCTGGAACCTATGTGTGCTGGAGCTTGCGGAGAAATCAAAGCTATGCTGGGACCTGGCGGAAAGAATCTCCTGAATCCCTTGGTTGCAACGCAGAACTTCGAATACAAGATGAGCAACATTCTTGACAAGCCACTTGAATCCGCCTTTGGATTTATTTCGGTCTTGCCTGGAGCTTTCTCGGCGTATCGATACCTTGCTCTCCAAAATGACAGCAAGGGTCAGGGACCACTTGAAAAGTACTTTGCCGGAGAGAAGATGCACGGTGCTAATGCCGGTATTTTTACCGCCAACATGTATCTGGCTGAGGATCGTATTTTGTGCTTTGAACTGGTTTCAAAGCGGAAGTGCGCCTGGATCCTGCAGTACGTCAAATCTGCAACCGGAGAAACCGATGTACCAGACACTATGGCCGAACTCATCTTGCAACGACGAAGATGGTTGAACGGTAGTTTCTTCGCCGCTGTCTACGCTCTCGCGCATTTCTATGAGATATTCCGAAGTGATCACAGCTTCATGCGGAAATTCATGTTCTTGGTCGAATTTACCTATCAAACTATCAACATGATCTTTGCGTGGTTTGCACTGGGCAACTTCTTCCTGGTTTTCAAGATCTTGACTACCTCTCTCGGCGACACCGATCTGCTTAGCAAAACCGGAACGATTCTCGGAGTCGTTTTCGAATGGCTTTATCTGTTTACGTTACTCACATGTTTCGTCCTTGCATTGGGCAATCGACCGCAAGGTTCAAATTTTGCGTACATGTCCATGGTTTATTTCTGGGTTGCTATCATGGCGTAAGTGCTACAATTTCAATATCAATCACCGCATCGATGCTAACTTGAATAGATATCTGGCCTTTGCCTCGGTATTTATCACTGTCAAATCAATTGAGACGAAGGTGGAAGAAAAGACTTTTGACTGGACAGACATATTCAAAGACAAGGTCTTCGTCAGCGTCATTATTTCACTGGCTTCGACCTACATTCTTTGGTTTGTAGCATCGTTCATGTTCTTCGACCCATGGCACATGTTCACCTCCTTCGTCCAATACCTGCTCCTGACACCCTCTTACATCAACATTCTCAACGTCTACGCCTTCTGCAACACCCACGATATCACATGGGGCACTAAAGGAGACGACAAAGCAGAGAAACTCCCTTCAGCAGTCGTCAAAACCGGAGGCAAAGTAGACGTCACCATTCCCACTGACGACGGCGATCTCAACGCCCAGTACGACTCCGAGATGAAGAAAATCATGATGAAAGCCCCCGCGGAGAAACGCGAGGTTTCCGCTAGCGACAAGCAGGAAGATTACTACAAGGGCTTCCGGTCGCGCGTTGTTATCTTCTGGCTTGTATGCAACGCCGCCCTCGTGGCAGCGGTCTTGGGCACAGGTGGCGTCAGTCTCCTGACCTCGGACACCACCGACGACACGACGGAGAAGTCTACTATCTACATGGCCGTAGTCCTGTATTCTGTTGCTGGACTCAGCGCCTTCAAGTTCATCGGCGCGACGTGGTTTTTGATTGTCCGGATGTTTAGGGGCGTTTAGGGATTTGTTGCATACCACATTGGCGCGGGCATAGGCTTGTTGTTTTATTGTAGTGTACGTTTTGAGATTTTGCGTGCTGTGTGGTGGCAGTTGGATTTCTGGGCCTGCTTGTAGCTAGTGAGCACGCATGGCGATGGAAAAGATTACATACTTAGTGCAATATACCCTTTCAAAGCATGCATATTTCTTGACTTCTACTGGTCTCGCAAACTACATTCTTGTTACGTGAGATGTTTGACATTTGTTTACGAGATTCGCAAGCAAAATCCCTTACTCCAAGTCCTCGATGCTTCTATGTGGAAAATCCTTGATGCTTAGACGCAACATTCTTTTCTGCTATATTCGATGCCTCAAGGCCCCAACTACGTCCTCACTACCTCTCCCCACAGTCTCCCTCATTTTATACCCCGTCTCCTCTGTCGAAACTGGCGATCCGTCCTGTAGCCGAGAACGCCGAGCATGCACTTTTCTAGCATGGCGCTGGCGATGAGCGTTGCTGTACAGGCGTGCTGAAAGGGCTGCATGTTTCTTCGAAAACACTGATCAGTTTCATGAGAGGAAGTGGGAGGGCATATACGTTTGCACAAGAACACCCGACATCGTATATGCATAGTCATACCTGCTCCCCCCGCCTCTCCCCTATTCACTCTCACATACGACACATTCCAGCATTTTCCGTTTTCATAATACCATTGATTTAGCCCTTTATCTCTATCCCTACCTTTCCATTCTCAACTCCACACCTCAAAGCCTTCCCACATCTACTTCCCCCGGCAAAACCTTTCCATATCTAAACATTGCTCAAACGCCGAGCCATCATCTTCTTGCGGATGAAGAACGCTAGCAGGCCCAGCATCACAACACCTAGGATAGAGCAGATGATGATGGCGGCGAGGATGCCATGGCTTAGGGAGTGGTGTGCATTTGGGTGCTTGGGGTGTTTGGAGCGCGTGTAGAGGGTGCTTAGTGAGTGGGTGGGGATGGTGATGTGCATTTTTGGATG
>QGMK01001398.1:0-10360 GCA_007825345.1 Lachnellula suecica | reverse complement strand
ACAGGGGCGGGACTGGTATCTGTGGTTGAACGAAAGGTTCTCGCGGGGTTGGCAGAGGACGAGGAAGAAGATTCGCCACTACCAGTTTGATACTTATCGGACTGGTGAGCAGGCGCTGGTGGCGTTCTCAATGGCATCTGATGACGATGACGACCACCATTGTACTGCTTGGCATATGGAGTCTTGGCAGCTGCTTTCCATCTGCCCATAGACAAAGGCAGGCGCGGGGGTCAGTGACGAAGCCTCAGCATTGATGCTTGATGACCAGTGAGCCAAGAGCTCTCCGAACTAATCGTGAAATTTCCTTGGGCGGGTTCTTCATACTCATGAGCAACAACTTCTCCGGATTTTGAAGTGCGGAGTCTTGTTGAGTAGGGGGAGAGGCGAATGATCCGAATGGCTTGAAATCAACAGCAGTGGCCTCCCATGGTAGTGATGTCAATATCATCCCCATATCGTCTCCGGTGTACATCTGCTCATCCCCTTCGCCGTTCTGGCCTTCCTGAACCTCTTCAGTCGCTATCTTCACCGCGACGGGAGCTGCGACAGAAAACTTTCCTTTGCCTTCTGCCTCAGATTCGGGCTCAACAAAGGGATGTGTTGTAGGCCATCATCTCTCCCATGGGAGACAGAGTGCTTTCTCCGTTGACACCTCCGGTCAACAAGCTCAGCATCTTTGGTGGACCCATACGCTTCGATGGAGTCTCGTGGTGGCTATGACATCGTTAGCTCATTGAAACTCTCGAAAAACATCCTCGCAGATGACCAAACAACTGAAAAAAGTTGACGGCGTAAGGTTATCTTGACAGCTAAGTCACTGACTAATTGGAAAATTGATGAATTTACCGCCGCGCTGGGGAGATGTTCGGGACGAGAAAGTGGAACTTACCCGCAAGAAAGGGCACCGCACCACCACCTGATGTTTTGAGTCTCCAAGAAAAACAAAACACCAAGAGTAAATCGGGTTGCTTCTTCTCCAGGGATTTTCGAAGGGTATCTAGAGGCAAATTTGCTGGGCTTCCGAAACTTCTAGCTAATCCTATTGAACAATTTCACGTTAGTTACTATTCAGACGAAATGAGTAAAAATGACCCAGAGGTTGGAAAAAAGTGAGCAATTCAGATATAGGGCTTGAATGAAATTGATGATAATGTCTCACACGCCGAGAGACATTCAGGTGATTCTCTTCGTACGTGTTCTAAATCAAAGCGTCGTGATGTCTCAAAAATTGAAAGAAATCCAGGTGATCTCCTCCTCCGGAAGTCTTCAAAGGGTTTTCCGGCGCGCCTACCAAAGGACGGACTAGAACCACACACGCGGTGAAAACAACGCTTGACCTTTCGCCGGAGGAGAAAGCCGCCTGGGAGAAGTTAAAAGACGCCTTATGCTCAGCTCCAGTTATTGCGTTCGCTGACTTCCAGCGTCTCTTCCAGCTATAAGTTGATGGCTCGCTGGAAAGGAAATATGGCGTTGCACTCCACCAGAAAGATGACCAGGGACAGGAACGCCCTGCCCTATACTTGTCTAAGACGCTTTCTGCTACTTACAGTAGGGGCCTATTCCGGCGGACTAGAGCCATCACAACCCTCTTCCCCAAACAGACGCCCCGGCGAGGAGAATGTTGTAGTAGTAAAAAGGCAGAAACAGAAAAGGAAAATAAAATTACAAGACCAGACCAAACTCCCCGGAAACCCCTCCCCAATTAATCATGATGCTCTTGTCTCATAAACTTTGAGAGGTTAAGCTAATCCCTCTGTTCGCGTGAAATTCAACAAAATATATTAATGTCTCACACACCGTGAGACATAAACAATGTCTCAGCCCGTAAGGTTTGAATGAAAATATATCAATGTCTGATAAATATAAGACACTCAAGTGATTTCTCTCGCCGTATCCCATCCAGGATTTGTATGCCACACTGCAGGGGTGGCTCGGTAAAGCAAAAGTTCGGATTTGCACACCCTCAACGCCCACAAACGCAGCCTAAAAATTTGATTATTACGAATGAAAAGTAGCCTCTATAAAATAAGGTTCTATGCATCGTTCCAACCACATTTCTAGCTCGGTTGTGAAGCAATATATAACTTTTGAAATAGTTGATGGGGTTGCGCACGGTCCATGCAACCCCTGTGTGGCATACAAGGTATCGGCAGAAGTCGTGCGAAAAAGGTAGATCATAGAAAATGTAGGCCATTTACGGATTCAAGCACCGGAAATATTCCTTTTCGAGTAAAAAATGTATATTTTTATTCACTTTTCCAGGTTTGATTTCCAGACAAGGGCGTAACAGGGGGCTTTTCGATGAATAGATACCCTGCTTGACCCATGGATGCGCACGTTATTCGCAGTACTTCTGCTAATAGTTGTACAAAGCCTGGATGGGATAATCCAGATCAAGATAGTGTAAATGTCTTACAGACCGTGAAGCATTCGGCCAACTCCTTTGTTCGTATATTTCAAATGGGAATGGTGTCAATGCCTCACAGCTTGTGAGAAATTCTCGTAAGACTCGCTCTTGAGATTGAATTGTTCCAGAGAACACGCCAGTTCTCAAATGGAGTCTGTGACTGTGACATCGCCTCACGAAATGTAAGGAGCAGGAGCATTAGCGGCAGCCCACTTCACCCAGCGATTTGATCTTCCAATTCTTCCAGCAAATCAAAGCAGGAACAGAAGGCAAGCTAAACCTGATTGGCACGGAACAGATTGGAAACTGACCAATTAAAACTGGCAAGCTGGCACATTAGGCCCACTTTTTCCCAGCCTTCCTTGTTTTCCTTGCCAAAACCTCACCAAAATCTCGAAAAATCAGCTGGCACGCTAGAAAGCTCCAAAATAGACTAGAAAGCGTGGAGTGGAAAGCTGCAACATTTAGCTGTCACGGAAAGGAAAGGAAGGCACTCCGCGTTCCACTCCGCTCCGTTGGCTTCAGCGGTTTAGCTTGCCAAACTTGCCAAAATTTCAAAGTAGGCACAGAGAGAGAGCATGATCTAATTAGCGCGGAACATAACGGAAAGTTGAGGATATACTTTGGCAGAGTGGCAAGTTGGGCCCACTTTCCCAGCTTTCCGTGCCAAAAATAAATAAAGTAATACCAAAATATTGGAAAACCAGCTGGCATGCTGGAAAGCTCAAAATAGACTGGCAAGCACGGAACGGCAACTTGGCTTATTCAATTAGACGGCGCGGAAAGGCAAGCTTGTTACTTGTCAAACCGTGCTTTTGGTTTGGAAAGTAAAAACGCTAGTTGGCTTGGAAATGTGATACGCTGACTTCACGCCTTTGAACGTCCTTCATTTGATATTTCTCGGTCTGAGATGGAGCTAAAATTGCTTTCCACGATTTGGGAGACCCTAAGCTCATACAATCATTCTGAAGTAAAAGCCATCAATGCGTCTCACAACTTGAACTCAAAGGTTCCCGGGGGGCCTTGGGAGAAAGGAATGAAGAAGGCAGCAGAGAAAGGAAAGAAGTAGACATGGTAGAAAAGGACGAAGATTGAGGAGGGATCCCTACGAGAGCATGGAGGGGAGTAACTTCCCTCCCAGAGCACTTTCCACTGGATCAGCCATTAAGTAAGCTCTAAACTAAAGTTCAACATAGTGGATAACTCGACTAGGGCATGAAACTGTGCACGCTCCCCACAGCCCCAGTTCTAGCCTATTAAAACACCAAGTGGAAGCTTCAAGTCTAAGGGTGCTAGATTTTGATTTAGAACTTTTCTCTCTCCTTTCTCTCTTTCCCTCTTCACACACATACATGTACTGAAATATTGACTAGCACAGCATTGGACTACTCCCTGGACTCTGGACTGGACCCCTGGACTGGACCCTGGACTTTGGACCCCGACCACTAGGCCTTCGACTCTGGATTACAATAGGAAGCAAGAAGGCAAAAGGGCACCAAGCAGGAGGGCAGGAGGGAATGCAAGATAGTAGGAGGTAGCTGTGGCTGGAGCCTTAGGATGAAAGTGGACATTTAGCTAGTTGGGAATAGCTTCAACTTTGAAACCTTGCTAAGCACGTGCGCGACCCTCATGCAGAGGCTCGTTTCGAACCACCTTGTATACTCTAATAGATTAATGGGGCCTTCCAAGGACCCTCATTTTTTGGGAAGGGAAGTAATTTCCTTCCGTGCTTTCATAGGAGATCCTGGGAACGAAAACTGCAAAATGAACCGAAACTCAGGGTAATGGAGGGATGCTCCAAGAGATGAGACTTGAAGGCGCGAAATAGACCGCACAACTTGTGGGCCTTTGCATAGCTAAGATCCTTGATCGTAGGAGAGAGTTTCGAAAACATAGCATATATTTGTGAAAGGAGGGTGACTTCAATTTGCATGCTTACCTGGTATCTGTCATCTAGCCTTCGAGGAGGAACATGCGATCTTCTTGCTCGGATTTCTGAATGACGGCGTGGGTCGCGTCGGGGTAGTCGGAGATGGCGAGCGTGGGCAGGATGCGCCGGAGATAGTTGACGCGGAGGAGGATGTCGGAGCCTCGTTGCAGCGGGCGCCTAGGTTTCCACCGCTGTCGTGATTGATGCGGCTGAGGAAACAATCGTCGATGATATCGATATCGCCGTTCTTGATCTTGAGTTTCTTGTTCCGCATTATAACTTCAGCGATGTGGCTGATGGAGATGGGGTCGGTCATGATCTTGGCAGATTTGCATGAAGGGAAACAGGGCTGGGAGAGAGACACCAAGAGGTTTTTTCTCTCGACGTGTTCCTTCCACTCCTATATCACGCGCGAAAAATATCGATTCATCGCCCTGGCAGTAGTGTAGTAATCCTCTCATGCTCCTCAACCTCGGCACCAAGCCACTCAGCAACTTGGTACAATTCTCGGTATAGCTTTGGCCTTGCACATGACGTTCTGTATCCATGTCGGGGAAGCAATAGCCGTAGATACACACAAATACAGCTTGCCAAACGGCAAATCCATAGTCAGCAACCATCAACTGCACAAATTCACAATCATCACTGCACAGCAGGAAGTGAGTCCCACCGGAGTGGATAAGGATGGATGGGAAGTTGCATTCGCGCAGCAGCTTGTCGATTGCAGTTGTACGCAAGGAACTATTGACGAAATGATGACCCAGTCAGCGATGGACGGGGAGTCGCATCGCGTGCTGCTTGAAGAGTTCAATTGCACGGGAGGTGCCCTTGACGAAAATGATGACCTGGTTGAATTGAAGCTCGTCGAGCAACTCGGTCAGCTTTCGGTTCTTCTCCTTCTCGTCAAGATTGGCGTAGTATTGTGCGAGACCGTGAAGGGTGAGCTTAGTCTCATCATCCACGTATATCTCGAAGAGACTTTGCGTGAATTGGCGAAGAAGAAGAAGGGATTTGTCTATGAGTAGCGGCATGGCCAAAGAGCGTTGCAAGTGTCCGTGGTCTCTCTGAACTCCAAACAAGCTCCAAGGCCGACCTCCGAATGGACCCTAGAAATGACCTCTGCGACATGGACATTGCCCTCTCCTCCTCTGCCGACGTGGAAGTTCTCGTTCTCCATGCTAGGTCGTAGTACCACTTCCGGGACAACGACTTCATCGTTTCGCTTGGTGGCCTTGAGTCCTGGGGAGCCAATGTTGGCTGCCCCACCGAGTCATACAAACCATAAAAGTGTGGCCTATCGATCCTTTAGTCCCTAGAGATTTGAGGCTAGAGGTGCCAGAAAAGCTACCACAGGGATTACAATAGTCCCGGACCATTCCCCGAATGAAGTTCGAGTTCTCTGAGTCCCCGCAACAGATTATCATCCTGCAGATTCAAGTCTTTTGGTACTTCGCTTTGCTCAATTCGAGAGAAGATCAAGTCGATACTGATTCCAAAATATTCGAACTTGATGATTGGTACAAAGGCCTCTGGGAGTAAGTGGGCTGACGACATTCTGTAAAATAGGGACGAAGAATTGCTGGAAGAAGGCGTTGGATGTGGTCGGGTCCATCTCTGCGATATTGCTGATCAATTCGAGACACATATTAAGACCGGCGTGTTCGGCCTCGCAGAGTCCTGCTTACTAGCCCACATGTCCGTCCTCCGAATGGGCCCCAAAGAGAAGCTGTTCAAAATATCGTACCAGGATTTGGATTCTCCACGGCGACGTAACTGAACGCGGAGACGGCGGACACTGTTTTTAAAGGAATGTACAGTATTGTCCAAGCCGACGCTGAGCAGGACCTTGGGGCTGTCGGGGTATTAGAGTATTAGAGAGCGTCTTGACAGTATTATATGGAAATGAATGACAGTGGCAAGTCGAAACTGCCCGTGAAAGACTCGTGGGCGAGTAGCACCTGGCCTATCTGATGTAGGAACCCGGGGTGTCTCTGGCGAGAGATTTGTGTAAAACCTCTCGTAAAATGCACCAAAGGCAACGCAGTTGAAGAAGGGATTGATTGTAGGTAGCGATTCGTAGGGAGGGGTCCAAGTTAGTGCCCTAAAATTTGATTAGATACGGCGCAGCAAAATCAAAAGACGTGCAAAAATTGGTAGATTGGGGAGACTTACCTCGTGGTACCGGTATGTACGTGTATGTAACTGCGGGTGTAGCTGGCTGGAGCTTGTCGCCGTTGCCGTTTGGGGAGCGCGCACGAGAGAGAGCCGTGGTAATGCAGGCTCCGGTAAAGAGAGGAGGGCGTGGGATGGAGATGCAGGTGATGTGCAAGATCGAGCGAAAGAAGCGCGGCCACGATAATAGGAGGCGTTCGTACCTCCAAGCTCACCAACAACTGACTACCACGGCGCTCTTGCTGCAGGACGAAATCTCTGGCGACCATCATCAGACCACGAGCAGCCTTGGGCTTGTCAACAACCCCAAATATTGTAGGTTGACCCCGGATCAGGTAGGGATACCCGCTGAACCTAAGCATATCAATAAACGTCATGGGCGGCCGTTGATCAAACGTCCTCTACCCTCACGAATGGGTCTTGGAATGTTGGACGCTCTGAATGGGGTCAACAAAGAATCACTTGAAGGGGGAGTACAGGAAACTTACAGCATACTGGCAGAAATCAAATGGCATATGCTTGTGATCGCAGCGGATCTTGACGCTGGGGTGCGTTGGCTAGGAGAACCGCGAGGTATAGAGCGGAAGACGTCGTCGGTATCAGCTTGAGGGCCGTTGATGACAAAGGGTGGGTGATATCTGTCGCAGAGGTCGGGCTTTTTGGATTACTTTGTTGACGTATTTTAGGTTGATGTTGTCTTCGATGGCCATGGCGGAGTTTTTGTTGAAGTCTTTGGGTTCGATTTGGACTAGGTCCGCAATTTTTGTCGACTTACGGCTCGCAGCTATGGAAAAGAAGGTTTGGCTGCGATTGGTCTTGCTTACGTCAATGGAGTATGCGCCGGAAGTATCGGAAAGAGAGAGAAGATCGGGGACCGCATTGCTGGACTGCTGCGTTGAATGTGTTGAGTTCCTCCTTGATTTGCTGGGCCAGCATTGGTGTCAATCGATTGCAAGTAGCAATCTCACCTCTTCTATCGTACTCGCCGCTGAGCCGTGGAAGTCGGCGATGTTCTCGCGACAGGGACGTGGGTCGGGCGCAAGAGACCTGCGGAAAAAGAGATCTTTGCTATGGCAAGCTAGTGGGATGCCATACTTGGGCGCTTGACGACGAGAGTGACCAGTTCTCGCATGTCGATGTCATGCAATTAGACACCATAGAAGGTCGGGTATTTGCTTTGTGAAATTGCAGTATGTGCCTGAAGCCTCGGTCTTGACCTCGACAGACTGCTCGTCGTTGATGGAAAAATTGTCAAGTCAAGGATGGGAGCCCCATGGAAAATGTAAGAATCGAGATGGGCAGGTTCCCAATGAATAGGAATCTCTGTCTCTCGGTGGTGATGGGATCTGGGGATGATCTCATAACGGCTAGAGCGACAGCGCTTTTGCTGAACTCAAGCATATCAATAAGCGGAGGAAACGAAACGAAGTGTTGGCTTGAGGCAGCCAAGCGTTCATAGCGATGTTGCTGTTTGATCCTTCGATGGCGGCTCCACCTTTGAAACGGTTGGAGAAGCGAAATCGATAAGACAATAACCGGCGTTTCTATATAAATATTAGTGGGGGCTGAAGAGAGTTTCTTCCAACAGGCTGACTTACCCAGAGAACTTGTCGCGCATCATCTTGACGTTGACAGATTCGCCCACACCAAACCAAACAAAGCAATTACCCAAGTGGGTGATTGAGGGATCTGGACGTGCAAGGGGCATGAACTTCTCGCAAATTCGATGAACATCTTTGGGAAAGAGTGGCGCTGGACATCATGACTTGCTTCTGGGTAGGGATGAGCGGCAGCTCCGGTCAGAGTCTTCACCCTGGTAGTATTGCCCGAGACTGGGACGGGTGAGCTTAGTCTCGTCATCCACGTAAATCTCAGAATAGTCGAGGAGAACCTGTTGTAGCCTAGCTCCGGGGTCAAACAATTGGGTATTTATACAATGATCAAATACAACAATCTTGGTAAATCGGGCAAACGTCCTGGGAAAGAGTGGCGCTGAACATCGTGAATTGCTTCTGAGTATGAGGTGGGTCCAAACGGACCCTGGCCGAGTCCTAGTATTGCCGAGAGTTGCTAGCGACTACATAGCTTGAGGTCCCATACCCGAAACATTCGTCTGCCAACCCAAGAGCGAAGGTAAAGTTGTTGGCTGGGAGTGCCGTAGGTTCGGGTCAAGAGAGATCCCCAGGAACTCTATGGGACTTTGACGTTGTCAATGTACTTCTTGCGCATCCATGTTGGTCTGATGGTCGGTTGACAGCCTGCGACTTGGCAACTATTGAGCAAGTCTTCAAGTGCTTGTCGAGACTTTCGTGTTCTTGAATAATGCCCTTTTTCGTGGTGTGATGCCAAAGAGTTTTGGGAGACATGCCTGTTCGAGCGTCATTATAACCAATCCAGTTTACCGGATTTTGAGCTGCGCGGCGCAGCCTTCCCGGAAGAAAGTGGCCAAGAATGATGCGTGAAGTCCGGAAGGCAAAGGATTGTGGACGTCCATTCGGGGGGAAAGAATCTTCGGGCTTCCTCTCATACTTCTTGTGCCTGAACTACAAATTCTGGCAGCTAGAATAAAGCGCTGATCTTGCGCTGATCAGGGAATATGGCACGCCTTCATTCGAACAAAAAGGGATGCGTGGTCGGATGCCGCCAGCAACCGAACGAATTGAACAAACGACGCCTCCCTCCCAATGAGACCTTGGTATTCGTGCACAGCTAGCGTCGCTCAAAGCTTGAGAAAGTAAGAGAAGCTCACTTTTGGTGCAATATCTTGACGAATTTAGGAGGGTCGAGCTGTTAATGATGGCCAGGCTATGAGCTTTTGTTGTCTTGCAGCTTCGCGTCGCTAAGATATTTTGCTGGTAAGGAAAATGGAAGCGGTGGAGACGAGTCAAGAACATCAGGCGTTGGTAGTCGTAGTACGTACACCTCGGCTTTGCAGCAAGAGACGAGGTGAGGCGTCATCTGAGTAGAAAGATGGAAGGAGACGAAGCGACTGAAGTTCACGGAAAATGTGATTGTAGCCAAGAATGAATCCTCGGATGGTGGGTGAGTGTTCGCTAAGATGCAAAAGAAGTTAGTATGATAGCTCCTGGAAGTTTTGGTTTCGCAACCACCAATGAACGACGCCAACAGAAGTCAACTTAGTGAAAGTTGGTGGAGGTACTTACATATGATTCAAATCACGTTGCATGCGCGCCGAAGCGGCCTCGGGAAACAATATTAATTAACTATCACTAAAATCTAATACACGTTTTCTGTCCGACTTCTCACGATGCCATCCAACGTGCCACAATGACTCCCTCGGAATGTGTCCTCCGAGACATGACAAAATTCAAAAAATCAAAACTCAACCCTCTTACCAATCTGCCCCAAATATTCCCGCTCACCTCAAAGAGGACCGCAACTGTTTTCTGTGAAGTCACAAAACGCGCTGGCCTTTGATGCTAGCGATTCTGCTACATTTGCTGAATGAATCCTTTGCCGGGCAATCTCAGGGGTAGCCGACACGTGACCCAAACCCAACTTCACAACTTCCAAATTGCGATAAAATCAGAACGACCATATTTCCATGTAAACAATAGAAATGTTTAAACGCACATCTCGATGCCAGTCTCCAATCGTCGTTATTCGGTCGCAACAAAGCATGTGATCGCACACAAGCGTGAATCGCTTGCGCAATGGCTTCATCTTCCCCTCCAACCCCGCCTCCCCCCCTCCAGCTCTCAAGCCCACAACTCCATTAACGACCTCATGGCAGAGCCATCTCGCATTTATTGAAGCTCTGCGATGAAGCCATTGTCACTTCTCGACGGGCTCAGCGATACTGTCGCTCGTGCTCGGGGTGGCTTCAAATT
>QGMK01001397.1:0-10377 GCA_007825345.1 Lachnellula suecica | reverse complement strand
CACACACACACAAAACTTACTACCTGTCCCAGAACAAGAACTCACCGCCATCAAAAATGGCTCACGCAAAAACCACAAAACCACAAGGTCCCCACCCAGCAAAGGTGAAAGAATTCAGCCAACGCGGCAAGAAAACCGCAGGCATCAAGGACAAAGCCGAGGCGGGTTGGTCTCAGATCGCCACCTGCGGCAACAAGCTCAGGGAGAAGTTCGATTACCCGGACCGAGCAGATGGGTATTGAATGAGAGGATCAGGTAGGGCAGAGAGGAGGATGGGGGTGGGCGGAGGTAGATTGTACTTGGATGAAAGAGGATGAGATCATTGAGATTTCCCGTGAAAGCAGGTACATAGTTGTGTATAGTAGCCAAGTATGAAATCAAAGATTCCATAACTCTGAGAATTCATCCTAAAAATTCCTGAGGACGTAATGTTATCACATGCTTTCAATTTTTCTTTTTGGAATTCTACCCCCAAACGTAGATTCGCAACTATATTAGGCGTGCCACACCCAGGGAGGCTTTCTCATAAACTAATTATAGATTTCGGTTCTAGTGCAGTAGTAATGTAGAAATGCGTGTACGGCGAACAGCACCGCATTCCCTTGCACGGATTTTGGAAGCCATCGGTATGGCTCCCGAGTAGGCCATGAGAAGCCCACCGCAGAATGTCTCAACCCACGTCCATCTCCTTCGCTATGTTTCGAGCCCCCTCTACGCACGTACGCGACGGAACAACATCTCTTTCATTACACCCAAACCACCAAATGCAAAGAACGCGAAAGAAACAGTTCCTTGAAGCTGCCACACATGTACTTCCCCTTTGAGCCATCGTGACCCGGTCGCTCGACAACAAGCCCCAACAATGCAAATTTACTAACTTAGAAATCATGGAGACTGTTTTCCAACGGCTGAAATGATCCATTGATGAAAAACAGCGTAAAGGAAGTGACGAAATCGAAAACAAGATGGGAAAGGGGGGCGCAGTCCCAATCCGGCCACTCAGCGTAGGTGAGATCCCAGGCCCGTGCTCGCCACAAGCAGTTATTGTTGTCCACGTGCTATGTAAGAGAGAACAGCATTTGGAAAGCAAAAAAACAGCTTTCGTAGGTTCACTATAGAGACTTGAAAGTCGGCCGGAATGCTCAGACTTTTTTCCCATTCACAAACACAAATACACATCAAAATAAACATTCAGACTTCCAACATAAACTCAACCAGTCTAAACCCATCAAAAATGTCCAAACAAGTCCCCAAATCCCAGCATGCCGGCCATGCTACCCCCAACCAACGTCGAGTGAAAGTCAACAACGCCACCGAGAAGGCTGAAACGGGAAATTCGAAAATACACAACGAGATCCGCGAGCGGTTCTCGAATCCTTGGCGTGACGGTAAGAAACAAGCTCGGCTGGAACAAGCTGCTGCTCGGAAGGAGAAGCAGGAAGTGGTAGAGGTAGCAGAGATAGAAGAGGAGGAAGTGGAGGTGGAAGAAGGTGCAGACGATGGCTGGTGGGAGGCCGAGGAGTAAAGAAGCGAGGTACGGCCGTGAACGGCGATGATGGGGTAGGAGCTACCATCAGTGCGTCCAGTATGTAAAAGGTCAGATTGTAAGAAATGGGTCTATAATGAGCTTTTAGTGTACCTGGCGTTTTGTTAGCAAATTCATTTTATTGTTGTAAACTTGCCACGCTTGAATGTATCAATGATTCCTGTGAGACAAGGGGCTGATATCCAAATTATATACTTTATCCAATACTGTATACGTCGTGTGCTGTCCCATGAACCCTAACGCCCATTATATACAATCTCATTTCATATATACAACTTCCCCATTACCCCCAACGGCTTTACACACTCTCCTCAAACAATGCGATAAAGCAACTTCGCAGTGAAGAAACATGCAAAGCCAAACATCAACAACCCACCAGTCAGGCACCAGAACCAAGTCAAGTCACCTTCGTACTCCTGGCCGGGTACCCACACGTTCATGCCCCAGAGACCGGTGATGATGTTCATGGGTAGCACGATAGTTCCGAGCACGGTGAGCTTGCCGAGGACATCTGCGGTTTGTTCTTGGCGCTCGTTCATGCGGATGTTAATTTGGGCCAGATAGTTGCCGTGGGAGCGGGCGAGGATTCTGTTTCATGTGTTAGCTAATTCCGGGAAGAGTGCTTAGAAGGGACTCACTTCTCATAATGACTTAGATTCCCCGTCATAGTCACAATATGATCCTGGATATCACCAAGGTAAAGCCCGATTTCACTCCGTGGAGCCACCTCCCAGTGCTCGTTACAGCGTTTGGCGAACCCCTTGATGACATCCGCTTTGTTGCCCAGCAAGCGATACAAGCCCATAACCTTCTTCCTGCAAGCGCCTACACGTCTCAACATATCACCTCCGCTCTCGCCAGACGTGCCACCACCGGCATCTGAGCGCTTCTCGTCGAGCTTCTCGTCGCCGTCGGTTGGAGAATGCAGCCTCAGGATTGCATCGTCGATATCATCAACCTCGTCCTCGATATTCTGAATTAAAGGGGCAAAAACATCGGTAATGTCGTCGATGATAGCATATGAAATCCAGTCCGAGGAGAGAATTAGGTAATCTTGCAGCTGGCGAATGCGGCGTCGGACGTTGGCCGGATGCGGGGTCATGGAGAAGTGGAATGAAATGACACCCTCGCGGAACACGACAACGTACATGTCAACGGGCTCGAGGAAATCTTCGTTGTTCATATCTTGTTCAAAGGACCGGTAGTTGACGAAATAGTAGTTGCGGAAAAGTTCAACCTTTTCACGTGCTTCTCGCATCATGATATCTTCTGCTGTCAAGGGGTGGATGCCGAAGGTCTTGGAGAGGACTTTCATCTCGGCGTCTGTTGGAGATAGAACATCAAGCCACCAAGTCGGACGATCGCCGTATCTCTTCGGCTTTTCTTTCGGTGGAGGAGATTTGATGCCTCCGTTGGGAGTTGCTTCACCTGAATTGTTCTTCGAATCCATTCCAGCTGTCGAACCGCGAACAGAACCACGAATAGAACCGCCAGCGCGTCC
The DNA here is from genome assembly GCA_007825345.1 of Lachnellula suecica. Taxonomy (NCBI): domain Eukaryota; kingdom Fungi; phylum Ascomycota; class Leotiomycetes; order Helotiales; family Lachnaceae; genus Lachnellula; species Lachnellula suecica. The sequence continues at coordinate 7,330 of QGMK01001397.1, read as the reverse complement.
AGATTCCGATCTGGGGGGATCGATCACAGATCCTTGGCGAGTCGGGGCTCTAGACTCCCCGTTGGTGCCGGTCGCATGCCTCAAATACGAGTCATCACGAAACTGCTTTTCCTCCTCATCCTCCGACTCAGAGCTGTCGCTCAGCTCAGGCCGGTCTGGTACAAATAACTCCCTGAAGCTTCCCCCAGACTGGACCAGCTCCGAAATCGTTTGACTGTGAATGGTGCTCTGGAACTCCTCGTTAAAATACGTAAATCGATACGGTGCATCGTCCTCCGCGCGATGCCATCCCTTATGAGTCGGTCGCAAACGACCATTGACCAGCTGCGGCTCTGTGATTTTCTTCGCTTTACGCTCCTCGGTTCTTCCCTCCTTTTCGAATCGGCTCCACTCATCAAGCATGGCCAAATCAGGCCATTTGCCTCTCCTTCTCCGAGGGCCATTGCCTCGCCTATAAGCTCCACCTTCCCGCTGGGGCATATCATCCTCTGCGAGTTCAGACATGCCTTCGATGGGGAAACACACATCTTCCTCGGCCTGTAGTGCAATTGTGTGTCGCCGGCCTTCATATCCCGAATCTCTTCGGGGGGAGCCAGGCATAGAGCCTTCTTCAACCGCTTCTTCACTAATCTCGCCCAGATCCAAATCTCGTGGCGAAGCTCTACCTGGGCCGAAGTCATCCCTGACCATCATATCCCCGAAACTCATATCGCGGTTCTGCGCACCAAGGTTCGGGCTTCCGGGCATGGAGGGAGGATAGTTGACATTGTACTCCTCGTTCTGCTGGTACCCCGAACCTGGTCTATCGAAGACAGTCTTTCTTTTACTCTGTGACGAGGATTTACTACCGGATCGGCGTCTCGAAGTATTTGAATCTCCGCTGTACGCTCCATATCCCAGTAAAGCACCCGAACTTTTGGATCTCGCAGAACTCGGGATGAGCGGCGCGCGTTCATCAACCACATCATCATCCCCACTATCATTACCATCCTTCGCGGTCCTTGGTCTTCGATTCACGTTCTCAGAGGATCGGAATGGGTTTTGTTGGTAAGATGGTCGATAGGAGGTGGGAGAATCGTACGTCGGGAGGCCAAAGGTGGATTGGCGACGTGGGCGCATACTCGACTGTTCCCTATTACCATCGTAGATTAGCATATTTCCTGACAAGAACTCGACAAGAGCAAAGTACCTGTGATCCAGCAATGCCTCACTCTCGATACTGGTATTGCTCAAATTCCTCCCCTGCAGCCGATAGAAGCTCTCGCCCGGCCTCGGATGGGAATTCCCATCTTCCGTCGACGCAGCAAAGCTCTGCTTGCGCGAGCGCTTCTTCTTGCCACCTCTGTGATTCCGCTTCTTCTTCGCTGGCCGGACAGTCGCGGTCGAGGCCTCTGCATTGCCTTGGGGTCCTTGAAGAGCAGTTGGCTCTGGACGCTGGGGAGCCCCCAGGGGCGACAGCCGGGGCGGTGGCTGCGCTGACATCCTGAGAGTGTTTGTCGTTGAGTGCGGCGAAGGCTATTGCGCCTGGAACACTCAATTGCCAGTTCGCGGAGCCGCGGATAGAGACGAGGCTTTCGTGTAAGGTGTGTTGTTTGCCACGGCAAGAAAAACGGTTTGAATCGCGAGGTTGGGATGCGCTAAGATGGCGCGCCGTCTGCAGCCTTGATCGGAGTGATGATTCGGATTATTCAAACAATAATCCCTTGAAGATATAATCGTACCTGCATTTCCCAATAACAATTCAATATCAATAGGTGAGCTCGTAGCTAAGATAGTAAAAATAGCGAGGGGTAGATACTTCTGAGAAAAGTATATACTTTCCATTTTTTCAGCCTCGAAGTAGTTCCGACTACGTCATCACCGAATGAGACTTTTGATTGGTTCGATTAAGCCCCTTTCCCTCTCCCGGCCGAACATCTTTTGTTTACAAGTATGGGTTTTCACGGAATGCTGATTCTACGGATAGCTTCATAAATGAACCAGGATCAAATAATCAAGCAAACGTATGTCTTGAAAGTCGAATCGTGGTCTTTAGACCGATACCGGATCTACAAGACAGAGCTGGCCACGCGATAACCCGTCCTTAAGAAGCAAAGCGAGGCTGAAGCATACAGGAAGGTTGAATACAAAGTTCCATAAATAGACAGAAACCTGAATATTTTGGCTGGCATCATGCTTGCTACTTACCACAGACTCTTCCCACCCTCCACGTGACTGTCTGAACCCTAGCGTGAAAACCTTAAGAGCCTCTCGTCGATTGTGCTGTCACGCCATCATCTTCCGATATATACCTCGTTGCTCGCCTCTCCCTTTGTGCTGCTTGGGGATCCTCCGCTTTCCTCTCCTAAAGCGGGGTTCGATCTCGCTCGGTGGAGTCTATCGCCAGTGCGGGGGCAGACCTGAAACCCTCCCTGCGGAATGATTGAAGATGAGAGCCAGGAAAGTCTTTCACGGCATATAAGACATTGGAAAAGCACTTAAGTTGCATCGACGAGCTGGAAAGCGAGTGGACCTCACTTGCATCTGATAAGAGTGCAAAGCACGTCTTGGGAGCTTACCGGAATCTACCAGGCCATGTTGGATATGACACACAAGACGGCTCGGCATGTGGAACCCCGGAACAAGAACGGGAGAAACTCTGGGAAGAGCTGTGGAATCGGGGAGGTTTCAACTTTCAAATCGCCAACTACCGAGACTATCTGGTCAATAAGGAGAGCAACCAATTGATGTATGAATTTCGGGCTAAGATGATACGTCAAAGAATTAAGAACCCTGAGAAGAGAACTTTCCTGGCACCCGAAGTCCCTCCCTACGCTTTTGGTACCAAACGCAGTAGTCTTGAACAAGACTACTATGAATGTTTAGACCGCGACAACGTGGAAATATTTGATTTGAAGTCGAATCCTATTCGCGGATTTACTGAGCAAGGCATCATCTGTGAAGACGGCAAGTAGCAGAAGCTTGATATTGTAGTACTCGCTACGGGTTACGATGATGCAGGTTAACAGTAGTGCTACCGCGGAGAACTTCTGTTACATTTCTTCAAGAGCTCCAGACTCATCACTAAATAGAAACTTTGGTAGATGATGATCCCTTTCATTATCAAAAGACATAAACTCATACCAAAGTTACAAGCGGTTTTGTTTTCTTCATGAAGTGTTGGTTAGATAATCTGTACCCAATCATTCTTGAACCCCAACTCACTTCCACATATAAACAAATTTTACAATCATGCCAAACCCAAGTTTAACTGTTTCACCGCTTCTGATTTTGCCCATACAAGCTTTAATGAAGAGTTTATCTTGACTTTGTAAAAGCTGAACTGCTTCATTGCCGCCCAGCAGAAAGCGTTGCCCGAGGACCATCAATGCATCATGACCTTCTACCCCACATCCCCACATTATACGCCACATTCGACTATAGTGGCAAGAAACCACCGCTACAATTTCTCATCCGCCACTGACCCTGAATAATAGTTAGCTTCATCAGAAATGTAACCAGTGTGCATAGCTTATAGAGCCACGGGCAATCCGTATCAACAATGTTCGAAGGCGTGCGTCCAGACGCGTCGAGGTTGCGCCTCAGCAAGCCACTGGAGAACAACAAGGGGATCGTGGGATCTCCTGTACGTACAAGGCTGACCTGCTGTGGGTCAGGCTCTCGTCGCCACGCAAAGTTCGTCAACCCCCTGATAAGCACGGACCGTCAGTAGACCCGGCCTGGCTTTAGCGAGCCCCTTTCTTTGAGGGCGGGGTGGTGAATCCACAGCTCGATCGGGAACATTTTTGCGCAGTAAACAGATTATCGAGGCAAAGACTCTTCATTAATTCATAACGACGGTTACAAGCAAATCAAGGCGCGTGAAAGTAATCTTGCCAAACCACAGCAAAGCTCATACCACACTCCCCAAAAAGCACCCGACTCACACCTCAATAATCCGCACTAGCCATCATACACTTCCAAACAAACAACGCGATCTCCCAAACACCAAACACAACATAGAAAAAGGCGCTCAAAATACCAAAGTACAGGATCGGCAGAACCGACATGGTGAAATGCCCCCAAGGCCCCCTCCGTCTCGTAACAGTCTCCCAAACCTCCCCCATCATAACACCCTCGGCGCCCTCCCACTTCCACGGGCCCACCATTCTGAACTTCGGGTTAACATTCGCGCTTAGCGCCCAGCAGAGCGTCATCTTGAGACCGCGGTCCAGCATTTGCGAGAAAGAGGGAGCAGAGCCCATGTCGAGGGCTAGCTGGTAGGCGTACGATTCGTGGTCGATGCCGTATTGGATGCGTGCTCGCGGATGGGCGTGGAGACGGTAGTCTGTGGGTGGGATTAGGGGTTGGGTTTTGGGAAGAAGAGGGGGAGGTGGCTTGGCTTACGGTCTTCTTTGAGGAGGGGAGCAGGGAGGCGCTGAAGTAAGTTAAGGATCCAGAGCTGGGCTTGCAGTTCGGACAGCGGTGGAATTGCTCCTATTTGATATCAGCATCATTCTCAAAGGGAAGAGTAGGGTAGACTCACCGAATGATGGGCGAACGAATCCGATAAATGCGACGCTCTCATCGCGCTCCTTCCAGATATTGCGGATATTTGCTTCGCCGAACTGGGGATAGCTGGCAGTCAAGAAGGGGAAGGATTGAGTGTAGCCGCTGGCGAAAATGATCATGTCTGGCTTGCAGATGACTTGCTTCATGCGCTGGGCTTCGGGTCTGTCAGTCTCGGTGAAGTGGACGATGCCGGAGGAGTCGACGGCTTGGGGCCAGGGAGCGAGGTCGATGTGACAGCCTTTCGTGTCGACGATCGGGGCGTCGATGATGCTTGCTCGAATCTTGTTGATGAGAGAGGGGGTGGGGTGGTAGGGAGCAGAAATATAGGGGATTGCGTGGGTTGATTTGTTGAAGAAGACTTCGCTCTTAGTAAGTTTTTGTTGTTCAAAGTAGAATCAGACTGGTGGCTTACTCCTCGAAGCGTGGTAACGGTCAGGTGAGACACCTCCAATCCATTGATCGTAGCCAGGCGATGTTCCAGTAGGGACCCAAGCAGTCCACTTTGCGAACTTGTCCCAATATCCCCAAGCCAATGGTGAGTCTCTGAGTACAGGATGAACATACGCCGTGTCGAACAAGCTGGAAGCACCGACGTCGTATGGAACATTTGGCTTCTTCCTCAACGCAGGCTTCTGTCCGAACACGATTGGATCAGGTGCACGCTACATTGACAGAGTCAACACGATTCTGTAAACTAAGTTTTTAGGGGCTTACCTTCAAACCACAATGGAATCCATCCCTATGGCTGAGAGTAACAGACTTGGTATCAGAAGTAACAGCCATATAAGCCAAATCCATACCCGTCTCACCACTGCCCACAATTAAAACATCCTTCCCAACACCAAATTGTTTCTTCTCCTTGAAGTCAGACGAGTGAATAACCATGGGAACATTCTCCAGACCGTCAATGTCCGGGATGTTCGGCTGGACATGTAAACCGGAACAAATAGCAACTGCATCGCAATGGTACTGAGTTTCCTGGCCATGGGTGAGGTAGTGAACGACATTACCGCTCTTCTCGCCGTGCTCAACTTTCGTGACTGAAGTCTTGAGGTGAATGAATCGCAGAAGGTCGAACTCCTTGCAGTAATCCTCTAGATAGCGGGTGTACTCTTCTGCTGTCAGGAAGTCTGGCGTGTCGGAGGAACAGCGGAAGTCGGAGAAGGAGGTGAGCTGTCTTGAAGAAACGAGCTGTGATGGATTGTCAATTTCTTTTTAAGATACAGTAGATAATCCGGGCTTACTTCAGCGCCCTCGTAGGCTCGATACTTGAAAGTACCACCAACAGAGTTTTCAGCCTCGAAGAGCTTGGCTTCAATTAGTTCGGTGCCGGGGAAGAACTCATGGGCTGTCTTGAGATATTTCAATGTAACGAGTCCCGAAGGGCCGCCTCCAATGACAGCGACACGCATGATTCTTTGCTGTCAGCTGTGGTTTGTTGCACAAAAAGTTCTTGGTGTATATTTTGTGAGGAAGGACGGGGGAAGCCTTGGGGTAAGAGTTTTTATAGATGGATCACAGACTTCCATGTTCACGGAATCTCACAAGCCGGGGCATTCACCTTGGGTGGGCAGGCCGCAGTACGTGGGAAGAAGTGAGATTTCTAACCACCGACTTCACGAGGTGAATATTCGAGGCCGAGTATTCATCCCAGCAAACCAATGGTCTGGGTTGGACCCAAAGCCTTTCGTCCCAGAATCCGGCGTTCTGGGTCGGATTTCAGACCCACCCCAAATGTCTTATTCTTAATACTCTAGATTGGTTCGCAGACACATCTACCCTGCCCTCTTCACCTGTAATAGAATTATCTCACAATGGCTCAACAATCATGATGTCCCTTCCTATCCTAGCCTCCTTAGCCGCTGTAGCTGGTCTCAACAGCATGCGCTGCGCCGCCACAAATACCAGGCATGGGTCCAAGACACGAGATAGCTCAAAAGAGTTGGTATGCTAGACGATACTTCCAATCATACTCGTACTGGCCGAATCTCTTTTTTACTTGATTGTTGGAGTGTTGCATGGCGATTGGTAGTATAAGTCTAAGGTTTTAAAATGGGTTGCATATCGTAGGCGAAAGCGACGACACAGCACAACCCCGAACTCGAGTTTGCCTGCCGTTATATCGGCCGAGAAAGTCAGATCCTCTATGGTCTCGCTTTACGAGTTGGGAAAGCCTTAGTTCTCAAATGGCAACTTTTGGTCAGATCACGGGACGCTGGTCACTGTGAAGAATCATGGTAATTGGATATTTTCAGTGCCTTGAAAAAACGTTTCACTACATGTGCCACAAATCGACGATTCCGAGGCGAATAAAATGAAGAAGGGTGCATACGGTAATGCAACATGCTCTTAGTGAAGCTGCCTTGCGGCAAGTTGCAACAACGGTGGGCACGACACGGCCGGAAGCAAGAGGTACGTTTTCCAAACCCCAAGTCAAACGTCCTCGTCAGCAACGTCCTCGTCAGCGACAGTCCTACAACATCCCCAAAGCAAAGATCATTGTTATTCCACTTGTCCTGCTGACCACCTTATGAAAGTGGCACAAATGCATCAAAGCAGTTGTTGGAACATGGAACTTCTCGCTATTTCGATGAAAGACCCTTCACATGAGAAGTCTAGACCGTGCAGTTCGAAGGCGTCAAATCCTATTTTCCTCGCACCCTCCACCAACAGAACAGCCATAATCTAATAGGTCAGCACCCAGTGGCCTGTTCTTCAGCGTAAGCATTCCTTCAGCCCTGTAAAATTTCGCCTTTCCCCAACATCAACTCCACCAATC
>QGMK01001396.1:0-10388 GCA_007825345.1 Lachnellula suecica | reverse complement strand
GGTGTTGGGCTTGCTTGTTCATAACGGAAAAAATGTGTGGATATGGGATATGAGATGGATAAAAAATGGCGTTGAGGGACAAAAAGACTTGCTGTTTGTGCTGTGTTTGCTGGTAGGCCTGTGGAGGATTAGTAAAAAGCTATGCCAAGAATTGGCTTTCTCTGTCAGAAAGAATCTTCATCTACTTGCCAGTGGGATATCCGTTAAGAAGAGGAGATGAGGTTAGAATCTGTGGAGGATTGTGTTATTGAACCTTTTCGCGCAGAGCGACATCGTCGGAAGTACTGGGTCAAGCCTGCCTGTTCAACGTCAGCGTAGATGTCCCATAAATTGAAATTCGTGGAAAGAAGAGGTCTCTTCTGTCAGTACCCGGCCCAAGGGCCATGAGAGACAACATCCAGAGCCATAAATCAAATATTTCTAATCTATCATCTATGCCTACAAATCCATTCCAGTTACCCTTCTCAAGCACTCGTTATTACCGTTACTTCCCCTATATCATATATCCCAGTGTTTCATATTCTAACCTTCTTCTTTCCTCCCACCTCTCCTCCTCATTTTCAATCCTCCGGCATTCACGCCATCCAGCAGACCAGTAGGGTTGCTGATAACAGGCATCTTCGTCAGCGTCCCATCGAGCAAAATCTCAACTGCTGCAGCGGTGGTGACATGACCATTTGCTGCCGTTACAATGACGGGCAAGATGGTTGCGATGTTCTTGACCACCGAGGTAATTCCAAAGGAGCTGACACTTGGTGGTGTATTGACAACCTTTGCAAGAGTCGCGAGCGTCCCGGGGTTTGGGACAATGGGTGAGAGAGTGGGAAGAATGTTGCCGGAATCCGCAGTAACAGATGCGAGAGCGGCTGTGACTTGTGCCATGAAATCTCCTGGGATCCCAGAGGCTTTTGCCAGTGCAGAGATAACATCTCCAATAACAGAACCGAACATGTTGCTTCCAGCTGCACCACCAGCGGCGCCGTTGACTTGGCTGATAACGGGAGTAACAGGTTTGAGAGCAGGAATGGAGGTAACTAGTGGTGACCCAGCTGTAGTGGGAAGCGAGATCAAGGCTAGAGCTCCAGCGGCCGCTGAGAGGGTTGGACCGCTCGTCTTGAGGGTCGCGGCGCCTGTCGACGATGGAAATACGTGGTCACTCGGCACGCTGTCATACACCGTTAGTCAATTGTTGTTTAAAAGGAGAATGCAAAGTGATACTTACGTAGGAGCAGTCGAAAGAAGATCGGCAACAGAGTTGACAACTCCATTATCCACATCAGTTGATGGACCGGGAACACAGAACCAGCTTTGGGCACAGTGGGCACAAGCCCATCCAAATCCGCAAGGACCAGTCTGGGCTGGAGTCTGTGTGGGCGGGCAGAAAAAGCCATCTGGACATTCAGAGCACGAGTATCCGGCATTGGGACATGGATGAGTGGGCAGCGGCGAAGGATTTGAAGAGTTTGCATTGAAATCATAATGTGGAAGTGGGCAATCTTTGTCTCTCTTTGCAAGACTTCCATCAGGACAAATGATAGCATATGGTATTGGCAGCGGCGGAAGAGTCGCATTTGGCAAGATGCAGGAACTAGATGACGGGCATGCACTGAAGAGACTGGTGTTAGTTCAAGATTTAGGGTCGTAAAGGCTGCACTTACCTGATGGTTTCGGTGCAAGTGACAGTATAAACATCTGCAAAGCTAAAAAGGGTTGCTGTTTTCTCATACTGTGTCAAATGCCATGATTCTGTGACTGTACATGTTTCCGTCTTCGGAGGTGGGCACGAGGTGCTTAAAGGTGTCGAGAATCCGGCTGTGGTCATTGGCTTCGGCAGAGTTGTGTTCAGCGAAGGAGAAGTCGTGATGTTATGTTGTTGGGAAGCTGTAGAGTTCGAGCTGTTATGAAGGCTACTCTGCGGGAGGAATTCTTGGGGTTCGCTCATCGCTGTTGTCGTGGCTTTCGAGGTCGCAGAAGGAATATTCGAAAGGGCTCCTATGTTCGATGCGCCTGTCATGCCAGCCAACATGCTTCCGACAATGGAGGTAGCATCTCCAACAACGATCCCAACGATGCCAGTACCCTGACTAATGCCGACGTTGATGTCCCGCACAACGCTTGTAGCAGAAGCTGCGCCCCCAGTCAGAATCGATGCGGCAGCGAGAGGTGTAGCTTCAAGAGCACTCGCTTCTCCAGCGACGTTGTTCGCGATATTGGTGCCGTCGTCCAGAATAGCTCCTGCGATATTTGTAACAGCTCCAAGCAAGCCGCTGGCTACTGGCGACATTGCCTTCGCACCCTCGCTATCAATTGCAGACCTGGAAAGTGTCAGAAAGGCCAAGGAATGGCACCAGCACAGCGCAACTCACTTCCAAGGCAAGCTAAAAGTAATCGTCGATCCATCTCTCTTCTTCAGAGTAATGCCATCCCTCCGAATGACAAGCACTTTGAATGCCTCTCCAATAGACACAACAGTGATGACAGAGAGACCAACCAAGAAAGCGATTGCAAGGATAGGGGAACGAAGACGCCGTAGAAAACGCATCGTTTAGCAAAGCAATTGTGAGCAAAGAGCGAGTATAGTGGCCAAGAAATCGGGGGGTCCCAAAAGAGAGCAAGATGGTGAGGAATGGGAATTGGAAAGAGAGCTTCGGAAGGAAATGGCTTACATGTATCTGGCGCTTGAATCAAGTCGCGCCTTCCAATATCGCTAGCATTTAGCAAATATCTAGACTCACTGGAGTCAGAACTTTGCGAAGCACATCGCACCTTCCTTTCACATTTCAAATCGCAATTTAAAAGCCACTGAGTGGCCGTCTGGGGAAGACGCGTAAATTCAATTAGACGTAGCTATTGAATCCAGCTCCATTTCATGCCATTTTGCAAATAAACACCCTAACGCATGCCAGATCCCACCACCTAGTAACGCTTACCAGCACGCAGAACATCACCGAACTCCTCCAAAGGACTCCGGATGAGCTTGGTCTCCTTCCACAGGTTGGGGGTCAAGTATCCGTATGTGTTGCCGACAGCCACAAAGGTAGCCTTCAGGGTGTTCTCGAGGGTCTTGGTCGATCCGGACGAGGATGTGTAGATGTCGTCGACACCGGCAAGTTGGAGGAGACGCTTGACGGCTGGGGAGGCGACGAGACCGGTACCGCGGGGAGCTGGGATAAGCTGCGAGAATTAGTATTTGCGCAAGTAGATTAAATTTTGGCAACTTACTCTGACGGACACGGAACCGCACTTTCCGCTCTCCTTGGTGGGCAGGGAGTGAGGAAGACCCAAGTTTGTACCCCAGTAACCTCTTCGGATGGGCAGAACGCTCAACTTGGCGATGATGATGGCGGCGCGGATGGCGGTTGCGACTTCCTTTGAGGTCTTGATACCGAGACCAACGTGTCCCTCAGAATCACCGATGACAACGATGGCCTTGAAACGGGTACGTTGACCGGCACGAGTTTGCTTCTGGACGGGCTTGATCTGCAGTTGATAGACTCGTCAGCACTCCGCGCTTTCACACTCCAAAGCGCAAATATAAAAGTATATCTGCGCATATCTCCGCGAGTCGCATTCATACCTTCATAACCTCATCCTTGAGCTTGGGCAAGAAGAAGTCGACGATCTGGTACTCCTTAATGGGCAGCGAGTGCAGGTAGATCTCCTCCATGCTCTTGATCTTGCCATCCTTGACGAGACGTCCGAGCTTGGTGACGGGCTGCCATTCCTTCTCCTCGTTCTTGTTGGCTCCACGGCGAGGTCCACGGCGTCCGCGTCCACGGCCTCTGTCGCCTCTGTCTCCTCCACGGTCGCCGCGCGATCCAAATCCACCGCCGCGAGCAGCAGCTCCGCCTCTGGGTGCGTCAGCCATGATGTCGAATTGATCGAGTGTATGAGGGTCAATTCGAAGAGTTGGGCGTTGAGGGCGTTGGCGACGTTGATTTTCGAAATTCGAGGAAAATGAGGGCGCACACTACGATTATTTTCGTTTGTGTGGGCGAGCTTCTTAGCGATCCAATAGTCTAACTTAATGTGGGCTGGCAGAATGGAGGGGCAGACACGTGATCTAGAGTCTCAGGACTTGGGCCGAATCTCTCTGTATATCAAACAACATATCAAACAACACGAATATATATTTTTATAAGTACGCAAATTAAGTCTTTTATTTGTTTGACATCCACTTTCCGTACTTCACGCCCAAAGCAAAGGTATCATATGTGTGCTGTAGGTATCCCCTATTTTTTACAATCCCCCACGCCATGAAACGCCGCACCTCCCATCCCATCTCACTGTCCTCAGTGCCCAGATGCGAATAAACTCCCAATGACTAGTCATACAAGGTGACTCCCAGTCCAACCTAGCCAATCCCCACTCGGTCTTCCTCACGTCCTCATGTGTGGGCGACCTCCGAAACGCCTGGCACCACCGGCCTGAGTATGCAAAGCTGAGATCACAACGCATTGGTCGGATTGCCGCAGCCCCATTAATGCATCACTCGGCTCGGTGACATTCATGAGGATATACGTGCGAGTAGCACTCTCATGAACTGCTCTCCCGAGTTATATGGCCCTGCATTAAGCCCCAGTCTCGTGCTGTGCTCCGTTTCGATGCTCCACTTCAACTCCACGCTAAAAGGTATATCCATCCGTTGCCAACCATGCTACAATCACCAAGAAAAAGTCGTCTCCCTATAAGAAAGCGTGCCATCCTCCTTCGCAACCGCCGACGTCAACTGCACCGCCAGCCACCGCTCCTCCGAGTTGATATGCAGATACGTGACCACATACCGCGCGCTCTCTGGTATCGTCTCGTACTCCTCGTTGATGCCCTCGGCTTCAATACTCGACAGCCACGCACACACCCGCGCCACAGTAATAGTATCAAAACACAATCCTTCCCGCCGAGCTTTCGACCACAGCAGCGCGATGGCCTGCCGCCGTATCCGTTTGTTGCGGCATTTTATCGTCGTGATCGCCAGCGGCAGGATCGTGCCCATATCGAGCGTGTACCGCGCCGTGTTGGTGGGCTCATCGGGGTTCGTGAGCAGCGCGTGCGATTTGGTGATGATCTCCGCGAATAGAGTGTCGAACTCGTCGTACAGCATCTGTGAATGCTGCACGGAAGAAGCCAGCAGGACCGTGGCGAGGTTGTAGTATATACTCAGCACGTTCGTAGCATCCGTTAACACAGCCCCATTCTTCACTTCCCCAGCATGGACTACTTGGAATGCTGACCGCCATTGGTTGAGCTGGTTAGAATAATGTTCGTGTTGCGTGAGCCAGAATGTCGAGGCTAGGATATCCGGGTGCTGTTGTGCGTGGCCAACCGATTTTAGGTAGAATTGCGCTATACCTTGCATCAGAAAATCGAACGATTCTTTAGCTTCCTGGAAAGTGCTAAAAGACTCAGCAATCACGACATCCTCCCAATCGCATTCGGGCATCGGAAACGGTGGTGGGACGAAAAGTCCTTGGACGTCTAGCCGTGCGAACATTCGCCCTAAATCATCAACGAGCCCATCTTGAATCTCTGATAATGAATCCTGCGATAGTCGTGAGCTTTGCCCCTTCCGTGCTGTCCTCCAATCAGCCAGTAATCTCGAACCTCCTCGCAAGTGCGTTAATGATCCGTCGTAGCTTCCCTGGAGAGCTTCAAATGTCATAAACAATACGCAAGACGTGAGCGATGTCCTAAGATGCCGCCGTCCGTCAGAGAGAACCGTCCGCAGTGCCCCAATTGCCCTACTATACTGCCGCAACGCATAACTATGATGCTCATCCAAATGTCGATGATCAATCTGAGGAAACCCCGACAGCGACAACCTCGTCGGAAACGACGTAACCTCCAGCGACTTCGCAAGCGCACCCAAAGCTATCGTAGCATACCGGATGGGAGCATCCGTATGGCAAAGCTGGAGAACCTTCTCGGTCCAGAATGTGGGGTCAAACTCTCCACTTATTTCCCCCGCAGTCTTGTCACAGAACCGCTGAAAGTAACGACGCTCCTCTTGGTTTCCGGGGATTGCTGAAGACGGTGCGTACGGCATGACAGACACAGGTCGCGGATGGATCGCTACGGGCGCCGCCGCCTTTTCTGAGTCGCCATTTGCTTCAAGCTGGTAACCTCCGCACTCCCTTCCTAAATTCTGGCACCTTATGCACCCCGGCTTAGTCTCGTCGCATTTTACTCGCCGTTGTCTACAGGTTATCAGTTACGGAGACGCTCCAGACATAATGATGAATGAAGAATTAAAGCCTATTGTGGTGCAAAAGAAAGCACATACTTGCATGTTGAGCAACCGGTCTTGGAGCGTGGCCCACTCTTCCGGAGACCTTGACTGCGGGAGGACTGCTCAGGCGAGGCTTGATTGGGGTCCGCAAATTGGTTGAAGAACTTGTAGACATTTGGGAACGGGTGCCTCAATGACATTGTTCTTGTCGTCGACGAGCAAAGCCGAGCAAGTATATAGTTGCCACATCAAAGTCATCCAGACTGGTACGGAGCGGTACCACGATCACACGGACGAGTTCGGGATGTGTAGGTCGGACTTTAAAATTTGGGGTTTTGAATCGAATCGAGGGATCCTGTTGCTCAAAAGGGCCTTGTAGCGTTTACCAGATTGCCCGCAGCTGCGCTCTTCAGTAGAGTGCTTTGCCGTGCGCCGCTGGATGGCGTCTATTGTCCGTGGTGCCCATGACAGTGGAATGGACAACCATGAAGAGAACAGACTCTGCCACGCTGAATGCGCTCCATTGCTTTATGGCTAATCTATGTGAGTGTGATAGTGTGCATGGGGGTTAATCTGGCTAAAAGCAGATCCCCAGTAATATGTGAATCTAGAGGGTTACCAGTAATCAGACTCGATACATGATGTGACGCTTCCGGAACATACCTGGCTGGCAGTGGCATCTGGCAGGCATGGGCCGGCATGAACGGGGCATGGGGTGAGAATCTGGGTGGGTTGACTGGACCGTTCCCCTCAGATCCACCTCCCCCATACCTGCAATAGCGGTTACCAAAGTTGGAGAAATGCAAGGTTATTTTGGGCCTTGGCCAGTGACAGTTGGCCCGTTAATTAAAACGATTTAAAACGGATTAAAATGCGCAGGGGTAGCTCACGTGCCCCAGAACCACTTAGCAGGGCTAAGACGCCAGGGGGTTGGTAAGAGACCTCTGACCTGTTGTGGTTGGCAGCGGTACAGGGGGAGATAGGGGAGAATGGGGAAGAGCGGGAGAACTGGCTCTGTACAGACGGCGACTAGCTAGTGACAACGCTGCTGAGACTCTGAGAGGAGTGAATTCCGCTCACCTGAGCAAATCCAGGCCGCTCCCACACTTTCACTATAAGATACTAGTTGTACCGGTATGGGCAGGGGCAGGAGCTCCGTTTCCGCTTGCAGTTTTCAGTACCGTACGTACGAAGGCCGCGGTCAAAAGTTTGGAGAATACAGGGGTCTGAGCCTATAAGGCCCTATAAGCGAGATTAAGACCTATAAATCAAGGGACCATGCCTCTACCCCAGTGTGTACTCCCCTGAACGAGACTCAGGTTTAGGGGTTTCCATCCCGAAAATATAGTGGCGCTTCAGGGCCTTTAGTGCAGTTGCTGGGCCAGCTTTAGGGCCTACAGTGGGCTGCCTGGCCAGCTTCAGGGCACGTGCCCTGTATTCTCCATATTTATGACCGCGGCCTTCGTACTCACTGCTCAATCCCCCAGTTTTCAGTCTCCAGCCCTCAACTCAGTCCTCACGTGGCCTCCACACTGCTGTCTAGACCGCAGCACTTGCCCGCCTGGTGGCCTCAGGAGAGCAACTCGAGACTACTCAAGATGCTCTACTGTAGACTACTCGACTGAGGTGCAGCATCCCGCACCAGTGCACCACCCACTGCACCCAACCCGCACTCGCAAATAACACCAAAGCGGGCAAAGATTTGTCCTCTAATGTACTGGCCGTGGCGCTGTCCTCGATACGTGATGTACTGTAATGATGTGGCTGACCTGCGGTCTGGACAGTCATGCGAAAATCCAGTTAGCGACCCGCGGGGAGAGAGTTCATTGGGCGCCCGCCTCTCTTATGCGTCGCTAGCGCTTAGGGGAAGCTCCCCCTTAGCACCCTTTGTCCGGAGTCGTCTACCGAGGAGCCGGAGCATCAAGTTCCTCGTTCAATCGTATGACCGTCCGCATTATAATTGAGCCATTCCGAGCGGGCTGCCTCCACTGACTGAAGAGAAGAGCAGAAATCTGGGTGGAGGTGAGGGCGACGGGGGGAGGGGGGAGGGCTTTGGTGTTGGGTAGAGTGCAGAGCCCGGAGCAAGAGATTGAGCATGAGTATGCAGCACAGAGGGGTAGTCCACTCTGTGTCAAACTTTAATATCAGCCTGCGGGCAACGAATCGTAGCGGCAACTGCTAAAGTTGGAATCTAAGAATTCTGAGCTTTTGGCTGGCTGCTGTCATCTGAGTAGTGCGGACGGGTTACAAGCACCTCAAGCTTCAGCTCATTAAGCAGTGGCCCACCAGCCCTCCATCACAGAGCCCGGAAGAAGGGAGAATAATAATGCGGAGCAATAGCACTGCTCGAAGCCCTCAGCGTCTATCCCAGATTCCCAGTTGGGGCTTGCCCCGTTCCACCCCCGCGGTCCCTGCAGCTCACCCCCAAAGTGGCCTAAGCAGCCCGTCTTTTAGAGGGTCGCACAGCGCTGTCGTTCAAGTAAAGTTGCCGGGGAACGTGGGTCTTCCCGTGCTGTGCTTCTATTCTTCATTCCTTCTTCCAATTCTGCAGCTCCCCCGGTCCCCCAGTCTGCCACAATCTGGGGGCTATATGCACGTCGTGAATTCGGCGAAGCGTTGCTCTCTCTTCATTCCATTCGCTCCTGTTTCTTATGGCCCTTTGTTTCTCTGCCCCTTTGCGTCAGCCTTACCCGTAATCTCGGTGCCCCACTGGCTCGTACGTCTGATTCCTACACGTGGTGGGAAGGATTTATTACAGAAAGGTCATTTCGTGTTTCCAATCTTTCCACGCTTATTCTAGGCTGCATACAGTCGAGGAATTAAGTTTGATAACCCGCATGGACAGGGGTGTGGAAGGATTTGCATTTCGTCCCATCGCCCGAGCGTGCAGCTCGTACCCCAGACGAAGTACTTCCAAGAATGGCGAATACCACGCTGGGGCGCAGGTATTTACTATATTGTACCTCCGCAGGTGACGAATCTCCTACTTTGGGTTGTTTCAAGCTGAGTACCGGGACTATCAACGCACGTTATTTGTCAAAGATCCTGTCCTAGCTAAAGTCCCAGAGGTACAGGCGCAGTGCCGGTTAACCGAGGAGGTAGTGTTCTAGAAGGCACTCAGATTGCAATTTTAAATGCTGATATAGCTATGATCCTCCTCCATGCGCCACTTGAAGACACTCTCACATCTTCGAGCATACGGACGGCAAAGCTTCATGAGATTGGCTTCCAGGATACTAAATAGACCATGCTCGCATCCTCTAACGCGAGACTTCTTCACCGTCGTCAACCAGCGATCGCATCCACCTCATAAAGATCATGCTCTCCTCTGGGCCCTTCCGGCCTGCCACATGGCAGGAGCATGAATGCCCGCCAGTAAGCGAACCACCTCCGCCGCATCGTCAATCCCATTTCCATGATCCCAATTCCAACAATCTTTTCCCGCATGCAGAGACTGGGAAGAAGCCGCCCTCGCCCGTGGTGTGGCGTCTCGGCTCTCCCTAAATCGGGGATTCATGGTGACACCAGCAAGCGGCCAGCAGCTGTCGAACAGCCAAGCATGTCTTCAAGTGAGACAATCTGAGCACATCTCTCAGCCTAGATCGAGGCACCTCTGCCGCACTCGTATCCATCTTGGGGGCAAGTCTGGGCAGCTCACGGCGAGACTTCAGAGGCGAAGTCAGCTTCAGTATCCCTATCCAATTCTGGTCAGCACCGTGTGTTTGGAAACATGTATCTTTCATCTTATCATTGGAATAATGTCGAGTCACCCTATGGCATGTTTGATCCTTTGCGGTAAGTAAGTACGTTAAGTGAGCGGTTCATGCAAGTGGTGTGGTTACCTCGCGTCCTTATTCAGCATCGTCTCATCCTATCTCGGCCTGGGGCATTCGTATAGCATCTGACAGGTGGACATACTTGCCGTCGAAGTTTGGCCGTTACTAACACGAACGGTGGAGTGATTACAGACTGAGTTGAGCTGACGTTGGAAGTAAGAGCGGCCGCCGATGAGAAAGGGGTCAGTTATGCGGTGTAGATTATCTCCGATGAGAGGCTCCCAAACCCTTGTCACACATCGAGAAAGATCACCCACATCACTCAGTCTATTCCAAAACTCATCACAAAGAAACCATCTCCAGAATCAACCAAATATACGTTCCCT
>QGMK01001395.1:0-10393 GCA_007825345.1 Lachnellula suecica | reverse complement strand
AGTAGGAATATGGGCTTGGAAGGGCGTTGTGGTCGAGGTAGGGGCTTCGTTCGCCGCTGTAGCTGCGGCTGTGTGTGTTGTAGTAGGGGCTGGTTTCGCCGCTGTGGCTTCGGTTGTGAGTGAAGTAGGGGCTGGCCTCCCCTGGTGGGTAGTATGGACTTGTTTCTCCGCCCCTCATCTCAACTCTGTTTGCGCCTGGTGTGAATAACGCTGCTGGTAGGAGGCTGTCATGGTGCTCTCGGTTTGGCGAGTGTGCGAAAGGCACGCCGCTGAATGCTGAATTGAGCCCTGCATAGGAGGTTCGTTCTGCTGTTCCGCGCTTCTCTTGTATCGCTGTCTTCCTTTCCTTCTTCAACTTTCCTTCTCGCCGTAATATCACCAATGCCACAATCAAGAGCACAAGTGCTATCCCTCCCACCACTCCGCCAATGATCGGACCTGCGTTGATATCGTGTGATGAACTTGAGGCGCTCGTCGAGGTCGATGTCGAAGAACTTGAGATAGTCGAAGAGGAGGTTGGTCTAGTTGAAGTCGCAAGAGTCGTTGCGGCGGCTTGCGAAATGGCCGCCGTCGTGACCTGATTTGGATTGCCTTGCTGTCCTGTTTGCCCTCCTGCTCCCGCCCCACCTTGACCACCAACACCAGCATTCATCTTCTCAAGCAATGTACACAGAAAAGGAAAAGTAATTGGCTCTCCACCTTACGCGTACACAGCAGGATCCAAGATGAGGAAGAAACGCAAGACGAAGGACAACGAAACAGAAATAAGAAATTGGCACAGAAATGCAAGGAAAGACACGACGCGAATACAAGAGAATGCAAGAGAGAAAGACTTGCCGGTTTGGGAGCATTGAGGCTCTCCGGCTCAGCCACAAGGCTCAGTCGGGGTTTCGCATGAACTTGGAGGGGACGTGAGGGTAGAGTCTTGGGGATCAAACTACCAAAAACAACCTGACAGGGCTACCCAAGTGTATTTGTGAGTACTTCTTCCCACGCATTGACGCGCGGTCAAGCCGAATAGTTGATGCCGATGTGGATATGCCGACGTGTCGCCATCATTCAGCTCGTGATAAAAGGAAACATATGGCATGGTGCAGACTTTGTCAATTGCGAGGTGGGAGGGTGAGATGCGCAGTCCAGTAGAGGGGTTGGAGGATGTGGTAAAACACAACGCGAGATCCTCCCGGCACCAAAAAGGGGTAGCCAACGCGGGCGCGGGTTGTTCCCAGGAGTCGGCACAGCGAAGGAGGGGCAACACGTGTTGGGATGGAGGGGAAGGAGGGGGATCCTGTTGTACGAAGTAGATAAGAGACGTCATGAGGAAGGGGAGGAGGAAGGAAGAGGAAGCGGCAGAGATGTAAAGAAAGATGTCCGGTGGGAGGAAGGAAGAAAGAAAGAAAGGTGATGGTTTGAAGGATTCTGCAGAAAGATGGAAATGGGCTGAGCTAACGGTCACGGGACTTCCCCTCCACCGCCAACTGGGGATTTGACATTGACATTAACCTCCTCAACCCCAACCCCTCTCCAGCTGTCCAATAGCAGCGTGAAGACCGTGTATATATACAGCGCATCCTTCAAGCAAAGGGGCGGCTGAGCATTGGGCATTGGTTGGAACTTGCTGGATACTGGACTGGATATTGGCTGACTGAGCATCGCCGTTCCGTAGGGCAGAGTAAGAGGAGAGGAGAGGCCGTATGCAGATGAGGCGGCGCATTGCATCTTCAGCTCTTGACAACAAAAGAATCCCGCCGCGGAACCACATCCCATCACATCACATCACGTCGCCGTTTCTATTTCATCCCCAACGCCAGATCAGACGACGCTTCTGCTGTACTTGTACAACCACGAATAATTGAAACCTCGTCAATTCATCCACAAACCACCACCAGTAGCAGTAGCAGCCATCTCCCTGCCGCCCTTATCGTGACAGCCCGCCAAAACTGACATCGCTGATCTATCTGCATCCCCATCCCATCCCCCGCGTTGACTGTGCGCACCACAACCTCCCAGACCGCGGCGAGCAGCAAACAACCGCGCAAATACACACACCATGAGTTACAATCCACAAGACGGAAAGCCGCAGGTGCAGGCGTGTCGCTACAAGACCGGCAAGACCCTGGGCGCGGGGTCGTATTCGGTGGTGAAAGAATGCGTACATATCGACACAGGCAGATACTATGCAGCCAAAGTGATCAACAAGAGATTGATGGCGGGAAGAGAGCATATGGTCTCTATTCTAGGAATGTGCTTCTAATTACATCTCACTGACGTCCAAAAGGTCCGCAATGAAATCGCAGTCCTCAAGCGCGTCTCCATGGGCCACCAAAACATCCTCACCCTCGTCGACTACTTCGAAACCCTCAACAACCTCTACCTCGTAACCGACCTCGCCCTCGGCGGCGAGCTCTTCGACCGCATCTGCCGCAAAGGCTCCTACTACGAATCCGACGCCGCAGACCTCATCCGCGCCACCCTCTCCGCCGTCGCCTACCTCCACGACCACGGCATCGTCCACCGCGACCTCAAGCCCGAGAACCTGCTCTTCCGCACCCCCGAAGACAACGCCGACCTCCTAATCGCAGACTTCGGCCTCAGCCGCATAATGGACGAGGAGCAGTTCCACGTCCTGACCACCACCTGCGGCACGCCGGGCTACATGGCGCCCGAGATCTTCAAGAAGACCGGGCACGGCAAGCCCGTCGATATCTGGGCCATCGGCGTGATAACCTACTTCCTGCTCTGCGGCTACACGCCCTTCGACCGGGACTCCAACCTCGAGGAAATGCAAGCCATCCTCGTCGCCGACTACTCCTTCAGCCCCATCGAATACTGGCGCGGCGTCTCGCTGCAGGCGCGCGAGTTCATAAAGCGCTGTCTGACGATCGATCCCACGCAGCGCATGACGTCCCACGAGGCGCTCAGCCATCCGTTTGTGGCGGGTCTGACGGCTACGAAGGAGGGTAAGGGCAGTGATCTGCTGCCGGTGGTGAAGAAGAACTTCAATGCGCGCCGCACGCTGCATGCTGCTATCGACACGGTGCGCGCCATCAACAAGCTGCGCGAGGGCCAACACGGCATGATGGATGGCGTTTTGTCCAAAGACCCTACACGCGGGGCCAAGCCGCTCAACAACAGCGACAGTGGGGTTAGCGGTATGGGCAGCAGTGAGGGCGAAGATACGCATATGGAGAACGGCGACTCGGGGTACGTGGAAGGTGAAGGGCAGCTAGGCGGTGATGCGTACCAGGCGGGCGATACGAGGATGAAGGGCATTGAGCGCATGAGTGGGCAGGGGCAGACGGAAGCGCAGATCGAGGCGCAGAAGAGGAAGATTGCGGAGACGACCAAGGGGCTTTGGGCTGCGGGGCAGGCGAAATTTTCGGGGAGGTAGCGAGGGTATGCAGTGAGCTTGAGCAGTGAGCTCGAGCAGTGAGCTCGTGAGCGTTGCGAGCTGGTGAGCAGCTGAGCAATGAGTTCATGAACGGGGGGAGGGGATCAAAAGCAACCGTCCATTTCAGTCTTCATTTCCACATTCTCCGATTTCACACACAGCAAGCAAGCGTCTCTTTTAATGTCTGGTTCATCTGGGTTGGAAACAGGATACGATAGGGTAGCATGAAGCCACGAATGGATAGTCATGGGGGTATAGAAGGCAATGAAAAGAAATGAAATACTCCGAAACGGTATGAAAACACTCTGGATTGTGCTTCAACACACGCGCCATATCTGCATCTCCCGTTCTCCTTCTTTCCCGAGGCCACAAAAAATAGCAAGACCGTATACTCAATTCCCCTTCACCATTCATTATACCCGAAACGAGTTTCCCTTTCGCCATTCGGTATCGAAGAACTTCTCACTCACCACCTTATATCCACTTTCGGTTCTGCTTGGGGTATCAGGTGATTTATAGCCGGCATTGCAATTTTTTGGGGGGAAAACTCTTACTCTTACTCTTGCTCCTGGAATAAGTCGGGTGTAGATCTCTAGCCAAGCCAGATATTCATATATCAACCTTCCCCCGCGACGCTCCGCACCCCACCCCACCTCCACAAGCGGAGCACACGTCCCCCGTTGTTTCGCCTTGACGATGTCTCACCTACGACATTCATCTCAGCCGCATCTATTTTGGGAGCAGTCTAGATGTACGTCGGTCATAATAGCCTGCTGATATGGAGCTTATATCCCTTCGTCGCCGTCTAGGAAAATGGAAGGAGGGATGCGAACGTAGATATAAATGAAAAGTGGAAGAAGCTGGAGTTGGAGTTGGCTGGAAAGCAAAGGAAGGCTTGGGAGGATTGAATTCGAGAGGGAAAGGCTGGCGTGTTGATTTTTGGTATCTTTGCTTGCTTGCTTGCATTCACTTTTACTTTTACTTCACTTTCACTTCCTTTTTCACGCAGACAAGCCAGCGTAGCACGTTCCAAATATTCATTATCCCCTCTCAATTACCCCACTCCTCACCTCTTTCCTCTCCCCATAAATCCTTCTCCCTCTCTCCCATCCCACCCCACGCCCCACCGCGCCCCGATAGCCAATCCCCCATCCCGCCATGCCACCCACCCATCTATATTCAGCTCAGCGAGTGTATTCATACAAGGAGCTAAAACATAGCTCCAGCGATAGTGGTATTTGAGCAAAAAGGTCAAGTAATCCTTTCCTTCCGTAAAAGCAAAAGAATAAGGTAAGTCCTCAATCATCGAAGATGAGGAAACGAATGTGAAGTTAAAACTGCGATCGGTGCCTGCGGAAAAAGTATTTTAAGGCCTGCCGTATTATTATTATATAAGGTGTAAAACGAAGTGTGGCTGCTCCGGTATAAAGAATGCATCCAGCTCCGGATGTAGGTGGTGGAGGAGATGTATATACAGGGCGGAGGTGAGGTGGAGTGGAGCTGGATGGAGAAGGGTAGCGTGATGGGATCGCTATGCTGAACGCCGTAACATGTCTGTGCCGTACCGTTGCCGTAAATCATCAAAAAATGCGTCTATCATCTAACGATGACTTCGGAGAGCTCGCTGTCTGAGGCTTGAGACGCGAGCGTTTCGCCTTCCCAGGAAGAGCCACTCTCGTCAACGGGGCTGCGCGAGCCGGAGGAGACCGAAGATGAGGAGCCCATGGTCCATTCGTCGCTGCTGTCGTGGCGGAAATCAGTGTCGATGGTTGTGAGACCGTATTCGTAGCCTCCACTTGGCGCATCGCCGACCTCAACGTAATCGTAATCCCAGCGGAGCATCTTGTCTAGCTGCATTCTTGGGAGAAAACTCGATTTGGCGATGTAGAAGGCGATTGCGGCGAGGAAGCCACCAGCAACCAAGTCTACTGCGTAGTGGTGGGATAAGTACATGGTTGCCCACCACATCCACATTGCGTATGCAATGACAAATGGCCGTAGCTTGGGGAAGCAGTGGCTCATGAAAAGGGCCTCCAGAACTGCATTTCCAGAATGCAGAGATGGGAAGGCTCCAAACACTAATGGGGATGCGATGAAATTCGAGGTGTACATATCGAATCCGAGCAGCGAATCGATACGGGCAAGTCCAGCTGGTGATCCTTGCATAGAGTAGTTTGCCGGCGCAAGGCCGTACATGTTCTCGTACCAAGGGGGAGAGCACGGGAAAAGCAGCTGAATAACCACTCCAGTAATGTTCAGGAACCCAAAGGTCCGCGCATACACTGGGACAATTCCCGGGGGCCCGAAAATAAACATCAGACCTGCCCATACTACTGGTCCTCCAAAGTGCAGTAGTCCGTATGGGATCCACGCGAGCACATCCAGAGCCACGTGCTGGTGTGCCGAAAGGATATTACTCAGATTGGCACCATAGAATATGTTTTCGAGGGCAGGAAGAACCTTGACCCAAATATGAGGTCTGTATTCCGCTGGGATAAATCTGTAGAATATCAGTTAAAGGGTCTTCGAGATCTGCTGCCGATCGCTGCCTAGAACAGCGCACAAAGCATGGGACCAGAGGAAGAGACATACCGAGCATTGAAAAAGAAGAATAACCAGGTCGCTATAGGGAGGAAAGGCAGGAAGAACTGTCTCGTTATAGGCACGAGCAAAAGCCCCATCAGCAAAGCCGCAGCGCCCGTCTTCACCAGCGGTCCCGGCGCCTGGCTTATGGACAGCGCAAATATAGCGAAGATGATCAGGATGAGATACTGGCAGTCGTAGACCGACCATCTATGGCTCCGCAGCGCGCGGATTGTGTCTGTGGGGTTGAAAGAGGTCTCGATGGCCGTTATAGAAGATGCTGGGGACTGTGACGAGCGGAACTTGGACCGTAACCGGCGGCGATACCTGCGCGGGATGGGGTTCGGTATTGAGGGCCACGAGAAAGGCATCTTGGATTTCGTGTAGGTGGTGGGCGAGCCCGCGGCATAGAAGTTGTCTGGCATGGCCGTCGAATGAGGTTGTGGCGTGCCTTTGTTTCGAACTTCACGGAGTCGACGGATGTATGCGCGAGGGTCCAGCGAGCAGGGGAGCGGGATGGATATTGGACTTGGAGACGGCGATGCTATGAGCTGCGCATGGGGAGAGGAGAGTCGAAAATGAGGATGTCGATGCCGATACTCAAAGTAGAACTGCTGGCGGTGAGGAGAGGAGAGGGCGAAGATGAAGTGGTGATGCGTACGGTGTGTAAGTGCAAGAGAAGTCGAGCGGATGTTCGGTCTTCTTCACGTCCAGCCACTGGGGGCATTTTGGGTGATGGCTTTTGCGCTGCAGCCCGCTGTTTACGGCGTAGCGCCTTGGCAGCTTAGAAGCCAATTTCAAGCCCCATCCCCATCCCCATCCCCGGGAGGGCAAGCGAGCACGGAGGAAATGTGCAGAGCATAATTGTAATTATGTCAAGAAGGTTATTTATATATTATTTGTATGATTGTTAGTTGTTGTTATACTAGCTTCGAATATATATCTTCATATAAGACTTGTAATTACTTTTCCTTTATCTCTTTCTACCCCCATCCTACATCCCCGGCACTTTTCCTCTCGCTACAACTCTGCGCTGGCTCCGTGCGTGCCTTGTCAGCATAAACTCCGGCCTTCCGCGCCCCAAATCCAACGTCCAGCGGCTGACCCTCGGATCATATTACCACAGTTACAGCACCTATCCAGTATAAGCATTTACAGCCTCACGTACATCTTCATCAGGAAGTACGTGCGTATCTATATAAAAGTATATCCGCAAGAACATCAAATATTCCACTATACGACCTCTCCCACGGAGGATTTCACAACTCCACATCCTGTAACACGTCTTCGTCATACAAGAAACGCTCCCAGCCAGTCATTGCTTTTTCTATACGCCATACTGCAGGGCCGCGTTGACAGGTATCAGTTGTCCTCCAACGGCTTATCACATCCAAGATCCAGCTCCGTTATCTGGGCTGTGCTGTGCTGTGCTGTGCTGTGCTTCTTCCATAAGGATGAGGATGAGGATGAGGATGAGGCTCAGAGCACCCAGAGATCTTGGCTCTCCTCACTTGACGATTCCCAATTTATTCTTCGCGGGTTTCATCATACCGTACGCCGCGAGCCGCCTCCTCTAGCTCACGCCTATGACAATAACACTTGCAAGCGCCTCTGATGTCAACTGGCAGCTTAGCTTGCTCTTATTTTTATCTGCATTTTGTGATATTTGTTAAACTTGTGGCTTAGAGAGTCAGATGTAATTAAGCTGGCTCGCTCTCGCGATATGGTCGCGAAGCATCCCAGAACAGATCATTTTCACGAGCCACACCAAAACCCCTTATCCTTATCAGATTTATGCCAGTCTTATTCAACTCCCGAGTCCCGATATATTCCCTTAATCACCTTTACCGTATATAAGATTATCACTCGCGAGCACTCCCCAATCAACAGCTAAATTAACTTTAACATTAAAAAAACTCTTGCCTGCAACCCAAATTTGCGAAGCAAGCTGAAATTTAAAATTACTATCCCCACTGCAACCTAACTTTTTCTGCCGTAAGTGGCCACACCGCCTTCGGACTCGTATATAATTGTGCAAGTCTTCGGAGATTCGGAGATGAGAAAGTGCGAACCCGAGGAAAGTGGTCGCGGTTTAAACGCGACGGTTTTTGCTGCTCACTCTCCTTTTTTATATTAATGATTCGCGAATCTGGTGCGCGTGCTAGATGTTGAAATCCAGCACTTGATTGAATCTTCTCGTTTTAGTTCGACTTTTTGGTTAGAGAAGAAGGTTTTGTTGCACGCTTCGAGCGAATGCGAGATCTAAAAAGTATGAGGTTATTTTTTAAGGAGAAGCTCTTGTTGAGAACAGTCTGTAATTGAATGTTCTCTGCTTGTATTGTTGGATGGTGTAGTGATTATGATTTTTTTCCTTCCGGTGATAGAGGCAATGGATTACGACGTCACGTGGGATGACTTGCAAAACCCCCAATAATTCCCGTCCCTTTTCACCCTCGCTTCTTAAGCGGAAGACATCTTCTCAAGGGGCATGTAAGACTCGTGATTTCTGGTATGAAGTACTTAATATTCCTCGAAATTTACATTCTATAATCACGTGTCGTACTTCCCGCTATCAAGACGTTGGTCCGTTTTGTTCTTTCCTTCTTTCTCCTTTTTACTTTCATCTGACACTCCTTTTTCCCTTCATCTCGCATCCCTCAACTGCGAGATCTTCTCCGATCAAGTACCATAGAAGCAAGTCTCTCTTATCACAACCGGATCGGTGGATACCACCTCCTCCGACCCCCAAAATACATCATGTGCTGACAGTTCCACCACATCTGCGCCCAGTGCAACCAGGAAGCGAGCCTCGGTGCAACACGCTCAACGTCCACCATTTTCAATCCTCCAGCCAGCATCGGCCATCTTTCCACTTTGAATCTCTTGCTAATCTCTCACTTCAAGTACATTCCACCTCCAGTGGTGGGATAATTCCGTCGTCTATCAAACTGCGCCGTACTTGCACGTTTATGCAGCCTCGTCCAGCCAGTGCTCTCTCTGGCTGTATATCAAAGCCGTCTACAAGCACATTCAAAGTTTGAAACAAACGGGTGTTGTCCCGAAATGGTAAATGATTTCACGCTCGCGAGATTTTCCTGTTGTGTAAGGGGATGGAATTCTGTTGCTACACAGCATCGGAGACTGTGCCTCTAAAATGGTACCCCCACACCTGGCGATATACATGTGGGGCTCCATGATCTCTTATACGGAAATAGAGGACAAGATCATCCAGCCTTCTTCTAAGATACACCTTCCCCAGCTTGGATCCCAAAAGTTTTCTATGATGTTGCATTTCCTCTTCTGCGAAAAACACAAGCTTCGCAACTTTCCAGCTGCTGTCTCATGATTTTGAAATCTCGAACCCAATTGTACTACCTGAAGCGCGGGGTTTGTT
The DNA here is from genome assembly GCA_007825345.1 of Lachnellula suecica. Classification (NCBI taxonomy): domain Eukaryota; kingdom Fungi; phylum Ascomycota; class Leotiomycetes; order Helotiales; family Lachnaceae; genus Lachnellula; species Lachnellula suecica. Next base: position 1,025 of record QGMK01001395.1, on the reverse strand, counting down.
TTTGGCCTTCGGGGAAGATATCCTTCGTAATCCTTCGAGATCAGCCTCGCAGAGAGGCTATGTCCCGAAGGGTGATTTGCCCATTGGCGTTACACAAGCTGATATTTTACCGTTCCCATCTTTCCAATCGCCGTCCACACGTGGCAAGGGGAACATAGTGGAGGAAGCTGCCCGAGTTTTATACTTATTTTTGGCTGGCACCTATCATGTAGAGTCTTCGGCCCCCAATGCATACCTCCGCATCCTTGCACCTGCTTATCACCCCCTCCTACCCTGCCCCTGATAAGCCAAATTTCCACGTTTTTGACGTCCATGTAACCCTTCAGACCGGATTTTCCTGTCGTGTATATTCCTGCATATGCAGTGAAATATAAGCTGCTTACCAATGTCATGGGTCTGGCAGAAGACAATGCTCATTCACGCAGAGCCTCGTTTCGTTAGCAGCGTAAACTGCAGCACTTCCCAAGCTTTCCATCGCCGACGAGGGCTCTTACTCCGTCTCAGAATCCGGCGACGCTTCAGCTACGATATCCTTCAAATCTAGCTCATGAGATCTCGAATGCGAAATCCACTTCTAGAGCCAAGTTCTAGCCCAACATGTCAGCTTCCCCAGCCTCGCTAGCTATGGACCCAGCATCCATTGGCCACAAACCCTTGATTTTTACCTGTATATGGCTCCCAATCCAAATATTCTTCGTTTACCTACGCTTCTACTCGCGCTCCATCAGTAGGTTGCGCTGGGGATTAGATGATGGACTGGTTATTGTATCTTTGGCCCTGCAAATATCCATTGCGGCCTTGACTTTAGGTACGTCGTCCAATATTGTATCTCTTCGTTTTGGCGGAGTCAGTACTGCCCACTCAGAAAAAGTCGGATGTCCATCACAGCAACACATCACTTGCTCCTTCTCCCAAAAAACACGGCTCATATCTAACCTCCCACCCCAGACTCCTACGCCAACGGCGGCCTCGGCCACCACTTCGCCTACATAATCACCAACTCGCCCACCCAAGCAACCACCTAC
>QGMK01001394.1:0-10397 GCA_007825345.1 Lachnellula suecica | reverse complement strand
CAGGATTGGATTTGGTAGTCTAGGTAGCCGATTTCTTCGGTGTTGAGGGGGGGTGAGGGGGTCGGGGAGAAAGTGCAGACGGAGCGCCAGACTTTGGAGCCGATGCGGGAGTAGGCTATCATTACGTTTAGGTAGGGGGTTCCGAGGCCCTGAGATTATCAGTGTTATGCTCTGAAAAGTGAAAAATGAAAGTTACCGGTTCTGGTAAGCTTGGATCAATGTCTGCGTCTTGCAAGGCAAATGGCATGCCAGTTCCAAAGCTCCATCTTCTGTCCAGAACGTAGATCGACCAGAATAATTTGATGGCGTTTGAGCGTTCTTCTTCGTCTACGACAACTCTGAATAGTGAATCTCGTCGGTGTAAACCTAATTCTATACACATTCGAGCGGTTTGTCCGATGATACGCCAAGCCAAAGCTTCTTCGTCGCAGTGGAAGTGATACATTGCCTGATGGTATTTATTAGTACAAGATCTCGCATTTGTCTCACATTCAATGCCACAAAGCAAGAGACGCGGAGAAGTCGCTTATCCTTCATTTGAATGCCCAAAATTTAAATATTTATGAAGCCCTTGATACTAATCAAAAGCCTCAACTGAATTAGAAAAGATACTTATCATTGCACGGCCGTTTAAGGATTTCTCTGCCAGCGAGAATCAAATTTTGACTTCTTTAAAGAAGATAATTCAACTCCCATCCAAGGGTTTGGATAATTTTACTAGCATGTTGATAAAGGAAACTTCTCTTAAGCTGCTCATTGTCACTTGACGCTTGCCTCTCCATTTAGAATCGAGCATGACCACATTGCCCTTTATTGTAAAAAATTCAAGGTAACAACTCAGGGAATAAGACGACTCACCACAATAGCCAAAAACGGCAAATTCTTAATCTCGATCGCCTCACTATGCAGGATCCGATCCGCAGTCTCCCTCACACTCTCAAACATCTGACTCGCAAGCTCACTCTGCCCATTACCCTCCACCACCGCAGCAGAAGCAAGTACCATTTTCAAAACACAGCTCATGTCGTCGTTGATTCCTTTGCCGCGCCCATGACGGCTAGCAAGGCCGGTTCTCATAGCCGCTCCGAGGAAGTCGTACAGATTTTTAGCATGTATGATTACTTGCTCAATATTCACAACCGGGTACATTATGCCCATTTCTTCTTCGTAGACTCGGCATAGCCGGATCGCTTCTTCTTTGGTGATGGACCACAGAGGATCCCGAGCTGGGGTTCCGTTGGTCCCAGCTAGAGTTGGCGCCTGCGCTGGTGGAGGAGACCCCATTGGAGTGGCATCTTGAGTCATCATTCCCTCGTTATCCAGACTTTGATACCCCATATTTTGCAGTGTATTCTTCGCGACATCTAGGCTGAAAGCAGAGCTCGTAGGGCCGCGGTATGAGGTATGTTTCGGCGTAGATCTGTACCTAGAGATGGGGGACACAGGCTGGGCCGCCTGGGACATGGACATCGACCGCTCCGATTGAGCAGGGAAGGGCAATGGTGCTCCATTGGAGCGCAGCGCCGACAGATTTGCGTATAGGTTGTCTACTTGTTCTTGGAGGGAAGCAAGCTGGGCGTTCATCTGCCGGAACTCTTCGGACTCTTTGAAGCCGTTTGTGCAGCAGTTCGGCGCGTATTGGCATTCGAGATTGAGGTTGCCGCATCGTTGGCAGGGGGTGTTGCCGTTGCATTTTATTTTGCGTCTTTTGCATTCGTTGCTGTGGTCTTGTCAGCATGGCTTTTCGTCTGATTTGTATGCGCCGGGAAATCCCCATATTGAGGAGCTTCGGAAACCCAGCAGTATCGAGCAGAAGCCAATCGAGTGCAACATACAGAAAGTAAAGCATTGACACTATTCGTAATTTCTTGTATTTCGATCGTGAACACTTGCATCCTCGTAAACACTTGATGAGGGGAATCGAGGGTATTCCGAATCAGCTGCACCGGCGCCCTGCCTCGACTCCTTCGACACTCTCGCAACAAGAATGCGCACAGCACCTACCAAGCAATAGAAATATATCTGTTCCTCTTCGCCCGTGTATGCTGCGCCGCCGCGTTCCCAATATTGCTGCCATTTCCATTCTCGTCGTCCGCCTTTCTCTTCTTTCCGCCCCCAGACCCAGTATCTGCGGGACTCTCCGCACTCGATGATTGTCGCTGGCCGTTCATGCTCATGCTCATGCTGCTGGCCAGCGCAACGGGGGATTCGGCGAGGTAGTTGAGGTCCGTGACTTGGTCTTCGAGAATGTTCATAGTCACATTGGAGGGAGAAGGGGAGGTGTCGTGTGATGAGGATGATTCAATGGTTGTTAATTGCAATTCCGAAATGCGGGGGTTGAACTCGAGTGGAGAACGCCGTTGGATTAGAAATGCGGGCACGTGATTGGGAGTTGAGTTGTACATTCTCAACAACTAGAAGGTTATAATTATCATATGTTTTATGTTTGCTTTATAACTCTCTTCTTTGAATTTTTTCCGACGCTGCTATAATTTGAAATCAGTTTATTGGCTCTTTGAGGACCTATAAGCTATACTTGAGAGTCTTTGGCTGACACCATCTTTCAATCTTTCCAATTGATAATATATTTCATTTGGACTGATCCCTTTTTTCTTGCAGGAACAAGCATTGTAACCACTTGAATATCTGTCTTGTTGAATTCTCTGTTTCGTTGGATTTCCTGTTCTTGGTATTTGAAACCCCCCTGCAACTGAAGCCTAAGCGGGCTTACCTTTCAACCTCGAACTTCCAGTCTCATTCGTATTTTTCGGTGTATACGCTTTCGATTCTATACACACAGCACTTTCGATTCTTTAGGTCCCAAATCAAAAATGCGTTCATTTACTAATCTCCCACCGGAGATCCTCCAATCCATAGCCCAGCACGTAGGCAGCCAAGACCTCCGTGATATTGGCATGCTCCTTTTGTGCAAAGCTTGGTTAGCATATTCATATAAGTTCACACACAAGTAACACACCACAGTCACGCTAACGAATTTGTTTAGGTATCAGGTAGTACAGTCTCTGGTTCTCGAAGAGATCGTTTTCTCCGCCGAGTCCCTCCAGCGCTTCCTAGCCGCTCGAATGCGCAGGCCTCTCCGAGTTCTTACGAGAATCAAAAGATTGACGATCGAAGCCAACACCTTCGACCAAACTGCAAAATCCCGTCTCTACACCGAAGGAAATTCAAAATATCTCACCCCCGTCAAAAATCTCTCCGTCGAAGCCAAAAATACCAGCCAGTCTACCGATATACACCGTTACGCAAGACCCAGTCAGAAGCAAGTGAGCGAGGCCCAAGGATCTTTGACAATGGAGGAAGACCGTCTACTGCGTTTCCATGAGATCTGTGGAAGCCTAGTATCGCTCGCGGGGTACCTACCCCACATGACTGAGCTCAAGAGCTTCCGACTCAAACTACAGATGCGGGGGCTGGGACCAGAAGCAGGGAAATGGACCGACCCGCTCTACATCGCCGCAATGCTGTGTCTCGTTTCCTCTCTGCCCAAATCCATAGAGAGTCTCACACTAGACTACCCGATCCCGCAAATCGACACTCCGCGTACCACGCGCTCTCACCACTCACTCTGCGGCATGCTGCTCTCCCCCACGCGCCTGCCTTCACTGCGCCATCTCCGTATCCGTTTGCGAAGTATTTGCCCAGAGATTTTGCAGGCTCATCCGAAGCTTGAGACTCTGGTGATTAACCTCAGTCTTGGGCGGCAAGCCGAATCGCGCTGTTGCCGCAAATCAGGCCTCAAGGCATCGCAGTGTTACGGTAAGATGGTGGAGGTGGGAAAGGACGCCGTGGCTGCAGACTCGTTCCCGTTGCTGCGCACTTTCCAGATAATGCGATACTTGTGGCCAGAGGAAGAGACCGAGTCGTATGATGTTTTGAAGCAGGAACTATTGCGGGTTCCTGATGGTCAAATTTGGGATGAGGAGGATTGGGATGGTAGGGAGATGTGCAGATTTGAGCGGACAGCGAAGGATGTCATGGTGGATCTTGCTTCTTACTCAGATACCTTTTCTGAAGATGATTCGTCTGCTGATTCTCTCAGTGCTGATGAGGGAACTGATTCAAGTTGATTGTACGCCACAAGTGGGGTTATGATTTGACGCTAGTCTGTGTGCATTTGGACAGCCGGAAATTTAGAGAGCAAAATAAGCTCGAAGTCATTCAAAGCTTAAAGTCAATAAACCAGAAAGTATTGGTACCATGCCTACAGCAGCTAAAATCATACAAATCCACCGTCGAATTATATGCACCAGGTGACTTCAATACTTGCGCTACACAACAACAACTAGAACTGGCAGATCAATGAGACGAATCGAATGAACAAGACTAATGTAGCAGCAGAGCAGCAGATGGAGCAATCAACGGAAAGTGACTGTCCATATATGAGGCAATGGGGTGGTGGTCTGGTGGAGCGGCGAGTTACGACGTGGGAAAAGTGGTCTCTTGGTAAGGAACACTTTCCTACAACCTTACACTTCAATCACGTAACCTTTCGATAAGAAAACCAACAGATTCCCGTCATTATAAATGTTTCACAAAGAATCAGACATTTTGCCGGCCGATTATCAAGTGAATAGGGGAATTATTTATGCACATTGCCGTGATAAAGTGCAGGACATATTCGATCCTTGATTCCACTCATAACGAGTTATAGTATTCTAACACGAATACTTCAGCCTTACTCACTAACTACTTATTGGATGCGAAAATGAAGTTTGTAAGGTCACGTGGGCTAGAGAGGACGAGATCGACGCTAGAGAGCAAGCGGGGCCTCAATAGCCAATCACAGCGACGCCAATACAAAGCATCGCCTGACACAAGGCTGAAAGCGTCACCTATAAATCGAACGACAACCTACGTCTTCAAACTACAACAACACCCACCTGCAATCCAACCACTTCGCTCTTCTCAATCTCCCGCACCTTCGTCTTCCCCCTCCACAAACAACACCAAAGTCACAATGGCACCAAGCACCTGCTGTGGCAAGAGCGGCCAAGGCTGCGTTTGGTATGGACTTATTAGCTCCTTCCTTATTATATATATGCTAACTTTCTCTCCAGCGCCAGTCAAGCTAAGTGCTCCTGCGGCGAGAAGTCTGCTCTTCAATGCAGCTGCGACAAATCCGCCACTGAGAACACTGTCACCGGTGCCCGTTGCTCATGCCGTACGTCCTCGCAGATATCCTTCGAATACTCAATACTAATATAGCCATAATAGGTGCACGACCAGCTGGTAGCTGCACTTGCGAGAGATCCAGCACAGAGAACGCCACTCCAACCGGTGCTTTGTGCTCTTGCGGATCTCGTCCAGCCGGTATGCCCGCCTCCTACATTCTTCCACAGCTACTGGAACATTATACTGACTGCTTGATAGACGCATGCACCTGCGAAAAGGCCTCAGACGGTGGACTTTTGCCGACGGAGACCGATTTTACTACCTCCTCGTAAACGCTTCTGCGTTCCAAGCTGGTACGTTCCTTACGATTCACCTTGCATCTTACCTCCCTTCTAAATGCCTCACGCCTTGTGGAACATTGTACTGACCCTCAAATAGCACATTACACACGAATCTGACATTCCGTTATGGCTGCGCTCCTCGGCAGGATGTTCTGGACAATTGTGGCCATTATCGTATATCCTTGGTACCACATACGGAATACGGCCACCATCGTCTTGCCTATATTATTTGTTTGGTCTCAACCACAGTATCGGGAGTCAGTGCTAGCCTACGTCGATGATATCCAACTTCAAATTCGACATGATCCTATACCCAGCTCTCTTATTTTCTCTTCATTCGGTTTGTTATTCTGGCGTTACTGGGACCGGCCTGCGGACTGCCTTCTCGCTGTTGTATTATGCGTCTGTTTCCTTGTTTCACTCTGCGAGACCGGACCTTCTATTGCTTCATTCACCATGGAACATTATGTGTACACTATTCCCCTTGGCATTGCACTCGTAGTCCTCGCCTGGGTTTTCCGACAACGCATCAGGCATACTCTTCCATACATCGCAGTATATTTGACAGAATTACGCAAGAATATCCACATAAAAGTATCTGCAATCCCTGAGGAGGCGGTGGACATCATTCACCATGGAAAGGAGATTGATGTTAGGAAAATGCACCCTTTTCCGAAGGGAACCTGGTTTCCAGAAAAGGAGAAAAAGGAAAAGGGGGTTTCTTATGCTAATCGCAATGCAAAAGGTCTTGCTGAGCCTGCGAAAACCCCAGAAAAAAAGGACAAGAGAGTCCCTTCTGCTTCCAATCGCAATGCGTCTGGTCTTGTTGAGCCTGTGACAACCCCAGAGAAAAAGGGAAAGAAGGTTTCACCGGGTGGCAATCGCAATGCAAAGAAAGGGCCCTCTTGAGTCTGCAGAGAACACAAGTACATGAATAGATGTAATAGATTTTCCATCTGCGCTTCGGGTTTTCGCGTGCTTTAATTTGTTGACTTGCGTTATAACATTCTCAAAGCAACTGATGCTAGCTGCTCTGGTGAACAGTTTTCCTGGGCGTCATATATAAAATCCGATATTGTTGCGTTGCCTCGTCACATCCAATCCTTCAAGAACTACGTTTCTTTTCGACTACAATCCAAGACCCAGGAACCGCACTGCTAAGCGGCATCTCAGCGCGTCTCAAAGTCCAACTCTAACCATCTTACCCTGTTTTATTGCCCTTCATCGCAGCCTTGAGCGCCGGGGCCTATAACTTGCTTCAAGCAAATGTGTATCACTTGACTATGTCGATGAAAGAGATGGTGGGCTTGATTGTTGGCGTGGGTGATTCGGAGTGAAGAGAGAAAGACAGCGATGCTCTGGACTGGGGAGGGTAGTTTAGGATATAGGTATGTGTCGTGTCTTTGGTAATGCGCTGATCGTTGCGAGGCTTGAACTTACAGCGTATAAGGCGGAACAAGCATTCTTGCTTATGAAGAGCTAGGTAATTTGAAACCTTAGGCCGGCTACACTTGTATTAAAGAGCCATTGATGAAGAGATGTAGCGCTCTCAGATCAGCCCTATCTAGGCCTCCTTCCTGAAAAGGTAGGATGGCCATCACGTGCTGAACCATGCAGTCAGTGTTACACAAGATGGTCTGTCAGCATCTCGATTCCTTCCAGCCTTGCGTTAGGCTCCCACCTTTCACTGCATCCACTTCTTCCACAACTCACGATACATAACCTCCTATTGCAGCAACAGCATTCTCTTCATGGCTTCAGATGGCTTCTGCACCCGCACCGCGGACTTCAAACACCTTTCAGAGTCCCGACACTCGTGCAAGTACTGTCAGCGAATCGTGCTTAACCCCACGACTTCCTCAACCCCAGTCGTCACCGAATATGGCCAGACCATCTCCACAAATTCATTTGAGTTCACTGCTGGAGAAATCGCCCAAGCTGAGCGTGATGACTGCCTGCTATTTCAACGCCTCGCCCGCAACGAGGATGACCCTCCAGGCTCGGCTGAAGCTGCTTCTCGAAATCCATTTCGTGAAGATGCCAACGCTACTAAGATCATTTTTGTGGATTTTCTCTTTAATTCATATGCCCGGCCACGTAAAATTTTTAATTCAGACAAACGGTGGACAGCTACAGCTCAATGGCGCTGGGCCGATGCTCTGATGCGCCCCGTAATGACCCTAGAGCCTATGACGTATTATTTGGACGCTGAAGCTGGTATGATTTTCTTGGCAATTTTAACCTGCAGTTCATGTGCTTCTTTTCTTTTGGGGTTCTGTTTTCCAGAATACCTCTCACATGTTTGTTCTCATCTAACTAGCCCGTAGACGACCCCGCAAGCTCATATATCAGCGACAGACCTATGTATCCCTACATTTACTCGGACGTCACAATTGACCTTGTCCAGAGCTGGATACAAGATTGCGACGAACGCCACAAAGAATGTCGCGAAGCAATGAAAAGGCACTTTTCAATTGGCCGAGCTGCCGGACCCTCAAGGATCATAGATATCGGAGCTATCGGGAATGATGATGTCCGAATAGTCACGAGCGATCCTGGTATAGAATACGTCGCACTGTCCTATTGCTGGGGAGGTGATGAATCTATGAAGTTGCTCAAATCAAACCTCGGTTCTTGGGAACACAACGTTCCCTTTTGTCAACTGCCGAGAACTATCAGAGATGCAATTAACACGACTCGGCGCCTCGGCCAACAGTATCTGTGGATAGATCGACTCTGCATTGTCCAAGATGATGTTGAGGAGATGAATAAGGAGCTTCAAGTAATGGCCGAAATTTACAGAATGGCCTATATTACAATCTCAGCTTCATCTGCCAAATCCAGTGCGGACGGGTTTCTTCAAACTCGCGAAGTGGCTTCTGCATTAACTGCCAGGACTCAAATCGTGCTCCCATACCGTTGCCCTGATGGCACCCATGGACTTGTTGGAATGAATGGACGGGGGGACTTCTTTCGGTGGTCGATGGGTCTTGACACTAAAGCCGTCGATGCAAGGGCATGGACGTTTCAAGAGCAGCATATTTCAACTCGTTTCGTCGGCTTGTGCTCCAATGCTGTAACTTGGACATGTAAAATGATGAAAGTGATACACAAACATGATGAGACACAATGGAAAACTGAACGAATGGCTGAATCTTCTTTTCTGGACGCTGAAGATGATACTTTAATCAATTGGAGAACGATTATCGAACGGTATTCGGGGCGAAAAATTAGCTCTCCGGGAGATAAATTGATTGCTGTGTCATCCGTGGCGCAAGAGTTCGGGAAGATTTTGAGACGCTCAACAAGCATAATCCCCAATTATCTCGCTGGATTGTGGAAGCATGAGCTATCTCAACAACTGTGCTGGTACCGACCTGGTTATCCCGAGAATGGAATATTGCGCCCAGCAACTTATAGAGCACCTTCTTGGTCCTGGGCTTCTGTCGATGGTGCGGTAGTCTTAGAGAATCTATGCGACAGCGAGATGCGGGTTGAAGTTCTGGAGTGCTCTGTGGAGCTGGTTTCTCCCCTGCTTCCATATGGCGCCGTGTCATCGGGGCACTTGACTGTTCGTGGTCGTATAATAGAGCAGCTTTGGAACGTCAAAATCCAGATCTTAAAAAGCGGAAATACTTCAGGTCCCGGGTCAGATGGTTGCCTGTGGAGTTATCCTGATGCTATTGAATCATCTCTTCCCAAGAAACAAGAAGGGTTCGTTCCAGTGTTTTGTTTGCTTATGGCAACAGCTGGAACGGATCCGGATGATCGGCATAGGGAAGAAAAATTTGGTCTTATTCTCGTGCCAGCTGGGGAAAAAACATATCGTCGGGTTGGATTTTTCAGGTCGGACGAGGATACGGCCTTCGAACGGTCTCCTCCTCAGGTGGTGACAATTGTATAACTATCATCCTTGAACCGGCACAACGCACTCCTCGATTTCATAAAGACAGCCGTTGAACTCACGCCCCAATTTCCGATTCAGAATGCAAACTTCGGGGTCCAAACTCAGTCATTACAACGGCACCATACAAGCACGAATCTTTGGTATAGATGGCATGCTCAACAGGAATCTCACTCAACCCTAAACAAGACCAGGCTGCTCAATACGACAAACAGTCAAGTAGGAGGGCCGGCTGATTTCAAGGCTAGATAGCTCTGAGCCTCGCGGTTCTTTTCCTATCCACGGCTCCAAAACCTCGTCTGATAATCATGCAACATTTCGCACCCTACTTCGCTCATCGAGGGGTACCCCAAGCTAGCCGCTCAGATGGGCCAATATCCCGAAACCGCCGACCTCCGTCGATTTGCCACTCTCAACACGCAGACTTGGCTGTATCTTCAGGCTGAGCTTGCGCATCTCGAGAAGAGGCTGCGAGACTTGGAAGTTAGCAATCATCGAGCGCAAGATGGCTACAGGTCTCTGTTTTTCAACAATTGGTATTGGTTGAAGAAATTGGTGGGGGATGGGGATGGCATGGGGAGCAGTGAAAATTGGCGCTGGAAGCTTGAGCGAAGTTGAGAGAGTATAGTATTAGTAGTACTATTGCTTTACAGGTCCTTACTGATAACTGAATGGGAACGGGCCGCCAGCTTCCTGCGAGTTTAGTTTGATCTTTGGGTTTACGTGTATAGGTTTCGTTTCTCAGCTCAAAGCTTCATTTCAACAAATAAATCATTATAAAAAGCTTTTGCTTTTTAAAACCTGTCTAGAAATAGAGCTTGTGCTCATTAATGAAAAGCGTTGTTTTTCTTGTCCTTTCAATCTATAAAGACACTACTTTCCATTGCGAAAAGTGCTTTAATACGTATACTTCGGTTGCCGGCACTCCAAGCAGTATAGTATGTGATATCATCCCAAACGCCTCCTGTACACCTCCATATATCTCATTTCTAACTCCCAAACGTCTCCCAACTCCCTAA
>QGMK01001393.1:0-10399 GCA_007825345.1 Lachnellula suecica | reverse complement strand
ATAATAATAAGTAATAGCCTGGGCTTTATATAAAAGCTTATAAAAAGTTTTTAATATTGATTTTAATTTTTTAAATATATAATATATTTCTAGAATATATAATTTAAATTATAAATTTGTATCAATTTGGCTTAAACTTGGATTTGGATAACCCTTTTCTAAATCAGCTAAAAAGTGCCCAAGTCCAAGTCTAAATCTGCTGAAAAAGCTTTAAACTTGAGTCAAACTTGGACTTGGGCAACCTTACTGCTGGCCAATCATCAATTCTCACAAATGGGTATACAATGTTATACGGTCTTGCTTTCCTAGACTTACTTGCACCACGTAAGAAAATCTCACTTTTGTAGTACAGCTTCAAATTCCCCGTTTAGTAAGTTGGCAGCCACTCTTCGCCCAACTGTAGCAATGCAACAAGCAAGCCATTCAAGTGGATGCAACAAAAACAATTTACTTGAACGCGGTATCAATGTGGGATTATGTTGATTCCTATTCCCTACTCTAATCCTAGCCCTCCTCACTCTCTAGGCCATCCTCACTCTCCAGCGCTTCGTCAATCTCAGTCTGCGTTAACGTCCTCAATATCAAATACTTCTCCTGGACGTGGCCTCCTGCTTCAAAGATCTTGTCCATCCAGTCTTCTCCTTTGTCTCTGACGAGAGCTTCAACATCAAGCGTGACAGGGTCACCTATCTTGAACCTAGGGGCAGGGATCTTGCAGGTCGAACAGCCATTTTCGAGACAGCCAAAACAGTGGCAGTGGGAATGCGCTGACCAGGATCTTCTGCGGGATGTTCAAGACTGTTGGAGCAGCATATTGGGATGCTTGTTAGGTCTAGGACTGATTCTCGCTGAGGACTCGAGTCTGTGGCCGGCTCTGTCGGAGAAACTGGTGTCAAGTCTGTAGTCGGACCCGTAGAATTGCCTAGATCCGCCGTTGAAATTGGCTCTGCCATAGGATCTAGAAGCAGGTCTGTGGTCGGCTTCGTAGAAGGAGAGAGAGATAGGTTGGTGATCGAAGGCATTGAGCTTGAGTTGGTGCCTGGCTCCTTGGGAGACGTTGGGTTCAACCCTATGATCGGAGTGGATGCCAAATCGGTGGCAGATTTCGTCGGAGAAGCTAATACTGTAGTGGTGACCGGCTCTGTGGCAGAAGACAAAGTTGGTGTAGTGGGCATGACGTGTAATTGATTGGGAATTTGGCTTGAAGTTTCAATGTTGAGGATTTTCTTTGATTTAAGTTCGGTGTCCTGGGAAATAAAAGGTGTATTTATACCATTTATACACCTTCCAGAGTAGCTTGACTGTTAATGTGCGTTATTGCTCAAGTCTATTCGCAACTAGAAAACCGCTGTTAATGATGATCTAGTACGAAGTTCCGCAGTGATACACGATGATGTCTCCTCTTTTGTTTGTTATTCCCACCCCTTCAACCACAAGTAACTATGCTCAAATTCTGATCAGCAGACAAACTTCTGTTCATGATACGACCAAACCAGCACCCCAAACCCTAGCTGAGTTATCATCGCTTCCCCCGTCACTTTCCATGAGATATAGACTTCTCCGCAGCTTCAACAATCCTTTCCACCAGCATTCCAGTTTCACTCAACTGCGGACTGTGCCCCGCACTACACTTTAACACCGTGCTCTTGGCCATCTCAGCAAAAGTCGACTGAAATGAAGCCGGCACAGCTTGATCGTTCTCACAGACTAAATAGGTACTTGGGACGTACGTCCACGCTTCCCTAGTTAGAGCTGTCTTCTGCACCTCATAACTCTGCGGGATCATTTTCTCCTCGCACATTTTTGCTTCTTCTTCTGGCAAATCGCTGTAGAGCGTATGGGCCCCATTGCGCACGTCGAAACGGCCGTCTGGACGGACGTCACCATTAGGACTCTCCCAGAATGCAGACAAAACTGATTGACCGGCAGGAATCAGAAATGCAGCGAAGAAGAAGAGGTGCGTGACTCCACCCAGGAGCCCGTGCGAGGAGCGGTGAGAGTGGGTGAGTTCCACCGGGATAGCCTCACTGCCCACGAGGCCTCCGTATGAGTGCAGGACAACAAAGACATCGCGCTGCTCGTACTCGATCAGCTTGATGAGTTTGAGACGAACTACCAAAGCGTCGTCAATGAGGGTGATGTTTGGAAAATCGAGAGTGGATGTGTTGTTGCAGGACGGGAGGGTTGGATGTACTACAGGATAGCCGCGAGCTTTCAGGCCATCTTGAAGAGCTGAATACACGAGCGATGTCTGGAATGAGCCCTGAATTATCAGGATTGTGGATTTGGAGGAAGGCATGTGGTTATTTTATGCAGTGGCAGTAAGTTTCTTTCAAAAAGAAAGCGATGAAAGCTGGAACTGAAGGAACTGATCGAGGTAAGCAGAGCTACAGGACGTACTCGACTCAGCTGCCGTGTGTTGGGTGCCAACAGTTGTAACTGCGGCACAGTTTCCAAACGAAACTCATGCGTATTGACATGTTACTGACTCCTTGCACTTTGAAAAGTTCTGAGGTTATCTCGAACGAACAAAACAAAAAATCGGCGGGAGGTGATTACTCTTCACGTGACCCGGGTAAAATTACCCCTGAATTTCAGGGGCTGCATCCCAGCCACACAGAAGGCGCGACACTGTTCTGTTTCAAGCTCACAAACAACCGGGAGCGCGTCGCTCTTCGAAGACATCTCCCCCAGATGTAAGCTGTCTCCTGCTTTTGCATTCTTGCTTTAGTGCTTCAATCCAATCCTGAACTCAAAATGTTCTCCAAACTTACTACCAAAATAGCTCTGCGGAAAGCTGGAATCCCTTCGAATGCGCTCGCCTTCCCAGAAACCAATTCAGCCTCCAAAGATCCCAATGCACCATCACCATTTGCAAACCCATTTGCAAACCCATTCGCAAACCTCTCTGTGCCAAAATCATGGCAATCATGGGCAACCCCGCCTCCTCCGCCGGTTGAAGTCAGTGCTGCTCCTGTGATTGGCATAAGGGCTCCTTCGTCCGCAAAACTTCGAATTCCAGTCGCGGACGGCAGACCTACAGTTGTTGTATTCTTAAGACACTGCGGATGTCCATGTATGCTGTTCTCTTTGACATGAGGGGACTATGCTAATTAGTGATTAGTTGCAGAAAAGACTTTCCTCGAGCTTCGTCGGCTGGCAAACAAATACCCCCGGCTCTCCTTCATCGCAGTCTCGCATAGCTCGAAGCAAGCTACTGATAAATGGGTCACAGCGCTTGGAGGGGCTTGGGCGGTTACGATCGTGGTGGACGAGGAAAGAGAAGTATACGCAAGCTGGGGTTTGGGCGTTAGCACCACGTACCACTTGTTGAATCCGTGGACTCAGGTGGCGAGGAATAAATTGGGAAAGGAAGAGGGGATCTGGGGAAGAGATGTTGATCCAAGTGGGAATAGATGGCAAGTTGGAGGAGGATGGGCAATGGATGAGTTGGGACTGGTGAGATATGGAGCTGCTTCAAAGACTGCTGACGATATCCCGAACCTTGTTGAAGCTTGTAAAACATTGGGCGCGTTCTAGAACGATTAACTATGCAAGTCTAACCCTGTATTATTATTCCTCTGAAGTATCCCGACACAAATATCTGATAAAAATAGACTTTGAAAAATAATAATTTGCGGGTTGTATGTTTGACTCGCGGCATGACGTTTCTTCGTGGCTTCCGTTGGGTCCGAATTAGCGCTCATATGAAAATCTTTCTTCTCCACCACCACCTCCGTTTACCCAGAAAACGAGCAAAAGTGGGTATACCTTCGCGGTCGACCCATACTTTCAAGTGCTATGATGCTAAGCTTTTCACCCTCAGCCCTTCTCTTACGCGTTTAGGCCAAGTGGTACCTGACGAACTGCGGACCAGATGCCGAAGCTGGATCCTCCCCAACTCCCGGTGAGCAATTACTTCGAGCTGTGATTCGTGATAAAGAGGGTGTGGTGTGACAAAGTTTGCAGGTTCGTCTCTTTCCTGAACTTCATTTTACTGTTGCAAATCAATACCACCTTCGCTTTGTACCTGCATCTGGCTGAAGTCTTGTTCTGAATTATTTTTGCATAATGACCCCATATTTTGTTCTTGTATAAATTATGGCGGACAATAAGTCGGTTCTGGGAGAAAATGAAAGTGCGGGGAACTCTCAAGTTGAGGAGTCTTCAAACCACTTGAGGCCTCAGGGAGCGAGCTCGCCCCCGTCACATCAGCAACATTTCGAGAACTTTGGACCTGGACACCTACAACGGGCTGGTACAACACCGGCGCAGCGAAGAGACCCAAATGTGCCCCTCGAAGAGGCAACCCTGGGGGGTCGAAGACGGGGACGTACGATATCGTCACGGCCACGGAACGCAGACGCACCCCCATTATCACCACGTGCTCAAATGTTGCGAAGACAGATATCGAATAAAGATCATGAAACGAGAAGTCCGCTGCCTGACGTCCGGGAAGGAGAAGTGAGCAGGCCCAGACCAAGTTTCTCTTCCTCAGGGCCGCGCTTTAGCTCTCCTGGTATGCGTCCACGGATTGGGACCTGGGCAAGCCCCAACCGGCCTCGAAGGGATACATTGACACGGAGGCCATCTGTGGCACTCGCAGCGGAAGCTACGGCAACTGGAAGAGCTCCAGATAGCCATTCAGTTGCAAATTTCACATTAGCAGGACCTTCGCCCATTGATGCTGCCGCAGCAAACCAGCCTTACGTCGATCCAGGCTACTCTGACCTCAATCCAGCGTACGATCAACCCGTGAATACACGACCAGTATGGGGGTTGGCCAAACCGCTCCCCCGTGTCATTCGACCCGGAATGGTTCCGACGAAGAGCGAAATTAGAGCCGAGGAGCCAGCTCAGGAGAAGCAAGATCCGGCGAATGTAGACCTTGAGCAGGGTAGAGTCGAGCCAACTCTTCGGGTAGACAAAATTTCGTCACAATTACAAAATGCTAGAAAGCGAAGGGAAGATCGACTTCTTCAAACATACAGCCGAACTGGGCCTTCTGCTGTGTCACCTCTTCGAATAAAGACCTCGAATCTCAGGGCGTCACTAAGCCCAGTAAGCCAGGCAATCGAGGAAGAAGACATTGGCCTAGGACTTGCAAATCTCGGCGAGGAGCCTGTGGTACCAGAGCATCTGCAATCGCCTACAGCCCAAGTTCCGGACCGGACAAGACCGGACTGGTATCCAGATAATGCATCTTCTGCTGATACTGAACATGAGCAAGATGACACGTTAGACGGAGATTGGATTGGGGAGGAGTTTCCCTTGAAAGCTTACAACGCTAGCGATGACGAAATTCACAACCTTCATACTTGCTGGTCTGTCATCCGTCTACGCTTTCGGGAGCCATTAGCAGAACTGCTCGCTGTAGGTTTACTCATCTCCATCTTTTCAAGATAAGGTGCTAACAGCCAGAAGGTTACCGTCCAGCTTACCCTCGGCTTCTGCGCTGATCTAGTGGTGACTACATCTAACAGCAAAGCCGGCAACGAAGAAACCACGGATTGGGCCTGGGGCCTCGCCACGATGGTCGGAATCTACATCGCTGGTGGTATATCCGGTGCACATCTCAATCCGGCCATCTCCATAATGCTCTACATTTTCCGCGGGTTCCCTCTCCGCAAAGTCCTTATCTACATACTCGCACAGATCTTAGGCGCCTTCATCGCTGGGCTTATAGCATTCGGTCTGTATCAGGAAGGCATTATTTCTTATGGTGGGTCGAACCTGGGGAACAGTGGGACGCTGAGTAGCTTCATCACGTATCCCAGATACGATTATATCGGTGCAAGCACGGCATTTTTCACCGAATTCACAGGAACAGCATGTCTAGCTGTTGCGGTGCTAGCGCTAGGTGACGATACGAATGCGCCACCCGGAGCCGGAATGAATGCTTTTATTCTAGGTCTCGTTGTTACAGTATGTAGTATGGCATTCGGCTACAATACTGGTGCCGCCATGAATCCCTCTCGAGACTTGGGACCTCGTCTTGCTGTCCTTGCCCTCGGATACGGAAGTAAAGTCTTCACGCATGGGTATTGGGTGTATGGGCCATGGGTGGGGCCGATCACGGGGGCGATCTTCGGCGCGTTCCTGTATGATGCAGCCATCTTTGTGGGTGGCGAATCGCCAGTGAACTATCCAAGAAGAAGAATCAAAAGGGCGGGTTATAAATGGAAGAAGAGGTGGGGCCGCAGATTCAAGAAGATGAAGAGAACGAAGAAGAGTGAGAAGGACGAGCTCGCTAATGGGCAGAAGATCTGAGATGGTGTTTGGTACAGGATATTCGGATTGGGCCTGGCTATTCAGAGAAAACTCGTAGACCAGACTCTCGTAGGAGAAATATATCTTTGCAGTCACACGTCAAAATAGGAGCCCTTCCGGGGAGCCAGACTGGACACAGTATTTGCGATGAAATATTTTATGGCTGACTACGAGTATTGCAAAATTGCTGCAAGAGCGACTGTAGCGAAAACGAACTTTCGATTTTGAAGACGTATGCCTCTCTTTTCAATGTTGCCCATTCGGTTCGGCATGCAACTCCCCTTGTTCCTTCCTTCCATGGCGATGGGTCAGTGATGCCCGCGAAGGAGATGTGCGATCTGCCTTTGCGCATCGATCCTTCTCAGTGAGCAAGCGATGTTGTTCCTCAAGCTTTTTTAAGTTTTCATCCCCAGAACGCAAGAGCAACTGTACATTCATGGACTACGTCTCGTTCCGAGGAGGCTGCTGCCTACATCAACCAAGGTATTCAACGAGTGGCGCTGCATGCAATTACCTCGCCATCCCCTTCAAATTCGACCTCCAAATATCTTCGACCGAAAATCTTACAAACCAAAACAAAACACTTATTCCCTTCTTACCCTCCAGAACGAGATTGCCATGGACTCCTCAAACCCAGCCATCAAACATCGCCAGCTAAGGGCTGGAGTCCGAGTGCAGCCGGCAGCTCATGGAGCGAACAAACTCGCTAAAACTGCCATTCCAGTTCAGACATCGACAGAACTCCTACAGATGTCTTGCTCCACAGCGTACCAAGAGATTTGCAATGATCACCTCATCCACAGTTCCTTCGGCGACATCGATGCCGAGGGCGATTCGGGATTTCTAGGGACCGAGAATGGCTTCGTTGAGGGCGCAATTTTGGCTTACTCAAATCACCACCATCTTATCCTTCGCCCTGAAGATATTGTGAGTCTGCTTTGTTGGAATGGCTTTTCTTTATTCGAAGATCCCACGACTTTCTGCAAATCAACTTCTTTCAGTTGATCGCCCACTGACGCTGAAATTATCTAGTGGTTTACTATTCTGGTTCAACTGAACATCTACATCAATGAGCATCCTGAAGATCTGCGAAGCATGTTTAGAACACACGAGGGGAGAAAGCAGCTTACTTTCGATTGGAGCAAAGATTTAGCAGGTTCTGCACTCTTCGGTGCGGACTGGGCCAGATTTGCATACCAGATGTAGGAAACCAGAAGTTGTTCTTTGTGATTGGCTATGGGCAAGCTGACTCTGTCAGTGGCAAGACGTTCGAGAAGAATATTATCGACCCTTCCTTAAGAGAATGGTTCATGCCAGCATTCTCCACCACAACCAAGTCGGATCAGACAACAGCACGTATTATTATGATGAGCGCATCACAGAAATGGTCCTCATATGGGGACTCCATAATGTGTGGTCTTCCCTCGGTGACTTTACTGGGTTGTAAAGATGATTGGGAGAAAATGCTCGAACGATTGGAGCGTTTGAAAGGGTTTGGAAAAGAACCTTCAATCTGGTACGGGCTACTGAAACCAGTACTCACGAAATTCGTCGAGACTTTTGATAGCCCTGACTCTGGGAACATCAAAGAGTTTTGGCAGAAGATTGCACATTATACAGGAGGTGGAAGTGGACCCTTTTATCTATCTGGTAAGTCTCCATACCCCGGCTTCTTCTTTTCCACAAATCAATAACACATTCCAAAAAGGCTGGATAACAGCATTCTGTTTCTGGAACGACGAAGGGTGGTGTTTCCATCGACCCGGACAAAATCCCTCGCACGAGGACACAACGTACAGTAATGAAGGGCCAGAGCCCGTTCTTTCGTTGGATGGAGCTCGGTATCACAGAAGTAAGTATGGACTATCCTAGTACTGAAAGCGTCCACGAGCTGTATTATAATAGAAAACACCGGAGAGACAATAGCTAACTATTATTTCGAAAGTTGAAACGAAGGATGTCCCGGTTGGTTGGGCATCAGTGCCTGTGACACTAAATGATAATGGACAGATCACGCACGCCGCCATTACTGCCGGCTCGGTTGGAATGCAAATCTCTAGCAGTTCCTTAAAACTTCGTTCTGGTGGTGAAAATACGGAATTTGATACTATTCAGCCAGGAAGTGGGTGGTGGTTGTATGAAATCAGTGAGTGCCACTTGGAGAAGGCCTTTCGAACTGAGTAAATCAAAACTGACGTTGAAATTCTAGTGACTAGGGAAGCAAATTTGGGAGCACAGAGACAAGCGTTAATCAACGAACTTCAGGATGGGCGAGTGGAAAGTTGAGGAAAGTCTTGTGTGGGTAGAATGGGTTTGCCACGTTGATCACAGCGCTTGTGCTTTCTTTTGCACGCGGATCGTGCATTCAAAGGGTCAGCTCTGGTAGAAGCTAGTAGTATGAGGGCTTTTTTTTTGTCTACCAAGGGCTTATCAATCAATCCTGTATGTATAGAAGGCAGTAAATTCGTGTCAAAACAATCCCAAATCGGAATGCCTTACCGTAGCATACCGTATTGATCCCAAAATAAGACCACAACAAAGTCCCATACGCAGTGAGACATTTACATTGACTTATTTTTAAGTAAATGCGGTAATCAACAAGTGCTTGTCGCTCTTTTGCTGCGTGGTCGCGGTTGTGATTTCAGCATAAACCCCCCGCGAGAACGCCACTCTTTCCCCTCGCAGATCAAATTTCGCTCCGCCTTTTTGTCCCTCTTCACCATTTAAGTGAAAGCAGTGACGATGAGAGTCCGTATTTTGAATATCATCGGAGTCAGACTTTGCATAAACTTGCCTCAAGGTAAAGTTGAAGTTTTCCGGAATAATAGCTCACGATTTGAGACAAGCAAAAGTAAACATTCCAACCCCTGGCCCACTTAAAGGTGGACCTCTTCATAATTGCAACAGTTGGCCTTCGCTTACATGCAAGATCTGCTCCATTTGGGTATGCTTCTCCGAGCAGATTGCCAATTGATGCCCCAGAAAGCAGCCACAAATCGCTAAGTGTTGGAAAGCAAGCCATGTTCCAGCAACCCTGCAATTCAAAGAATGAAATAATTTGCTGCAAAGCCTCTATCATCGTGCATTCACAAAACCAGGAAGCTATGGACGGGAAGTGGAACGTAAAGGAATTTCGCCACACTGGCCAAATTAAGCCTGATGTTACGGTCCTTACGGATGAACAGCTTCAACGAGTATGTATACCTCCCGTACTGACTGCATCATGCGCTAAACAGAATAGGCTTTCGGCAGCATAGCCAGCTTGACGACTAGAATTATCGCACAGCCCTACAATGCAAGCTTGCGGAGCAAACGAGCAGATGTCTTTGAACAAATTGGGTACCCCGAATTGGCTGCGGGCGATGCAAGAAAGGGACAGAAGCTCCTCGCCGTCATGCGTGATGAAAGCCTAACAACTTTGGTTTCGACTCTTTTTTATGCAGGAAACAGTTCATCGTCGATGTCCCTATACCCGCTAGCCAACTCAATATGTTGATATTGTCCGGGCAAAAGATCTCGGATTGACATGGTTAAGGAGTTTCATTTCATAAATTTCCAGACCTTGTGTCAGGCGTTGCATCAGGCACGGGCTTTTCATAGCATGCATAAAATGTGTAAAGGTACGCGTTGACATAACCGCTGCGGCAGTCACCTCTGATTCTTTACAGAAGCACGAGCGCTTTACCCCGAGGATGATATATTTCCAAACGCCTTAGAGAGTTCAGCAACAGGGGTACGCGACCAGAGACTTGATTTACAGCTAGTTTTTGGGCCCAACTCAATTGAGGTTAAGCAAAGATTCAAGTTTGGCGAAGTATCATTCCACAAGTATCTATTCATGAGTCCAGAGCAACTCCAGCGTAGCCCAGCGCTCATAGAAGCAGTGGATACCCGTCTCCGCTCACAGAGCGCATTGTGTACTGTCCGGCCTATCGATATTGGTTCTCCAACGCGAGACCCGCATCCGGTTATTGCGTTTAAAACTTTGACTTTGAAATCCACGGCCGCGTTTATAAGCTTTGAAATTTAATTCTCCGACACTATCGTCGACCGTATTTATACTCTTATAAAAACGAAAAAAGCTTGATTTTCGAATTTCGATTTTATAAATTATAATATTAAAAATAAA
>QGMK01001392.1:0-10411 GCA_007825345.1 Lachnellula suecica | reverse complement strand
CGGCCCACATCCCGACCTCAATCCTCCCCGTGACATCCTCCTTCCCCCACCCATACGCACCATTAACCGTAAACCCCCTCAGCGCCTGCTCAACGCTCAGCCTCTCCTCAGGATACCAGCCCTCATCCCCGTCAGGCGACGTACCGGTGACAGGCGAGAGTCGCGTGACAGCCGCGTACATGCCAGCGAAAGGCGACGGCGGCTCGACCGGGAAGTCAGAGCCGAGGACCGGGCCGGGATATGGGAAGGCATGCGTGGGAGGGGGAAAGAGTGTGCGCATGCGATATGCTGATTTCGCGAGGCGCTCTTCGCCGAGGCGGGAGAGGGCGTAGGCCATGTCGGAGGTGGCGTGGGTGGGTTGGATGCTGGGGATTATGCCGAAGCGCGCGATGCGCATCTGGTCTCTTGGGTTCTGCGTTTGCTGTTAGCATGAGGAGAGTGGAGCGTGGAGGGTGAGAGTGTACGATGATTTGAGCGTGCTCGATTCGGAGTCGACGCTCTTCGTTGCAGCCGTTGCAGTTGGGTCCGAGGACTGCTTCGAAGGCGTCGACGGCTGCGCGGTTTGCACGGTCGCCTATGGCATGAATATTTACTTGAAATCCAGCGTTGTACCACTGCTCTGTTTAGCTCAGCAATCTCGTGAGTGAAGGGGTGACTTGCCTCTTTCACTACAGTGGTCAGTTCCGTCGCATTGATCAGCATCGTTCCACTTGTTTCCGGCTTGTCAGAATACGGCTGAAGCAGCGCAGCACCCCACGACCCCAAGGCTCCATCTGCAAACAGCTTCACTCCACCCAGCATTAGCATATTACCACCCAAGCTCTTCGGCTCGTTGAGAAGTTTCAATATCTTCGTCTCCTCTGGACAAAACGTGTTTCTCTCCGCACATTCGAGCATGACGTTGATCCGAATAGTCAGCTCACCGCTTCCAGCCATTCCCTCGAGAATTTGAACATCCTCCGGTCGCATACCAGCATCCCCCGCTCCCACAATTCCCACCTTGTTCAGTTCAGCCATGGCAGTCTTGAACCACCTCGTCTTCTGCGCGACGTCAGGTTTGGGCGCGACGGGATAGACAATGGCATCCATGGCGTTATCACAAAACACACCAGGTCCCGGATCCGTAACTATGACTCCTCCCGGCGGCGCTTCTGGGAGCGGGTTTGGGAGGAGATCAAGAACTTTTTGAGACGTCAGAACGCAGTGGACATCGACTCTGTCGAGCATGATGTACAGATCCGAGAGCTCCGGGTCTTCCCCAAGTTCTGTCTGCCAATAGTCAGCAATAATTTTCATAGAAAGATAGGATTTACTCACAGCAGTCGGCATCAACCCCCCAAAATACTTCTGATCCCACCCAATACCCCTAATCCACTTCTCACGTGTCCCATACCTCTCGCCCTTATGCATGCTCATAAACTCCTTAATCCGGCTTCGGATATCCTCAAGACTCTCCGACCCATACAAAGACACAGATTCCAGCATCTCGCCATACTGCAGAATATGACCATGTGACTCGATAACACCCGGCAAAACATAACCACCCAGGTACGTAATTCCTTTTTCAGCTTCAGGTACCTCAGCCAGAACTTGTGTGAATAGTCCGTTCTCGACGCGAAAGCATTTCGCGGTTGGGATTGTGCTGCTGAGGGTGGTGATGTGGTGGGATGTGGGGGTGACGCAGTAGAGAGTGGATTTTGAGCTTGGGTCTGGCGGGTTGTTGTGGAGGTGCAAACCTACATAAATGGCGAGGATTGCACTACCTATCACCCCCGCCGTAGCAAAAGCTCTTGATAGAGACATTGCTGGAGTGCAATTGGTGTTTGGGACTGGAAAGATGGGGTGAGGTTTCCTGGAGTAAAACTTTAGTGGTAAGCGAGGTCGCACCTGCAGGATTAGCCCCTGAATGTGTCACGTGCAGCTTATGACGATGGAAGGCGCGACCCAAGGAGCATCGGGTTCCAAGCCACTCTATACTTCAAGGATAAGGGTGTCTAGATTACACGCAAACTTGTGTTTGGCAGAGAAATTTGACCCGGCGGTCAAGGTGTTGCTGAACATCAGGGCCCGTGCAGCATCAACCCCCGTAAATTTCGAGACGCGTCGCGACCTCACATCGACATCAACAAATCCAGCTATCCAGTTTCTGGCGTTGAGAACAACGAATCTATGGTACAATCCAAACGAATGAGCGATTAAAATAAGATGCTAACAATATTGCGCCATTCTACCCTTGTGCGAAGTTGTTCTCGAGATACTTATTCGTGGGAATTTATGTATAGTCAAGAGCGACTGGGATTTTCACTTCCGCTGCGCTTGCCAGAAGCATTCTCTTTTTTTCTCTTTTTTTTCCGTTTTCACCAATGTACAACCGTTATATGCGCAGCATGAGCACACCAACGAGATGTTTATTTTGATTAGGTAATATATTTAGACGGAGTTCAGAGTTTCGCGCTCAATCTTTCAACCGCGAGACTTTCTACCACCTCCTTCGCTCCGCGGATACCAGACCTAACCGCTCCTTCCATGTACCCACTCCACACATCGCTTGTTTCTGTCCCGACAAAGTGCAAGTTCCCATAGCTTTGTTTTAACGCCGCGCCAGCCTTCGTCAATAGTCCTGGGCCCGCCACGGGGCAAGGAGCACCTTTGCTCCATTCCTCCTTACTCCACTCCTGCTCAAATATCTCAATCGGCTTGAACACCTCCACGTCTTCTCTATAGATTCTGGAGACTTGCTTCAGAACCTGGCTACGTCGCTCATGTTGCGGGAGACGAGACCACACTCGCCCAGGCTCACCACCGATGAAGCACGTCAAGCAATAGTGATCGTCAGCGGCCACCGACGTGTCTCGAATGACACATACTGGGGTTTGGTACGAGATTGCGAGTCCGCAACGGTTGTCCTTAGTCCACCAAGGAGAAGCGTAGCAGAGGATCATCTTGGAGTAGTATCCATGCTGAGTCCCAGATGCGAAGACGAGTTTGTCGCCTGAAAGAGGCGGAGAAAATACAAGATCCTTGTACAGTGGAGTCGGAATACTGAGGATGAGCTTTCGACCCGTATAGCACTTCCCGGATTGACTGGTCACGATGACACTAGATCGTGTGTCTGTGATAGCGGTCACTGGGGTAGAGAGCTGAATTGTGTCGGGTGAAAGAAGACCGGCAAGACCGTGAGCAACTTGCTGTGTTCCTGAGACAAATCAGCCAGTCTTAATTTTACTGACTCCATTATACGCACCTTTCCTGAATCTGAGATACTGCCCTCCACCTTTTTGATCAGAACGGAGAGTTTTCAGCCCCCCACCTTTGCCGTTGTACTCGATGAAGAATTGAGCGCTCAATTCGTTGGCTTCAACCCCCACCATCACACGGCTCCAAATTTTGATCATTTCGATGGTCTTCTTCGATCCCCCTTTGCTGATGACGACTGCTCGAGACTCAGTCGGTCATAGTTGGCAACGCCTTTAGCTTTGTATGTGACGGAAAGATCATGGATTTCATCGCGAATGCGCTCGAGATCTTCAACCTCTTCCGTTGTAAACTGATTTACATTAACTACCCAAACCTCATCATAACTCTGATGAACAGGAACTTACTTTGGGCGAAGTTCCATATGGAAACTTGTGGGTCGTACCATCTTCATCTAGGAAAACGCAGTCTCCTTCGGTATTCTGCTGCACGAGTTCGATCCCAAATTTCTGCACCAAACTGTACATATGTGTTTGATTCGTATCGTTCGTCCAAGCAGCACCTATATCCACGAACCCGTTACCATTTGCGAGTGGTACACTCCAGGTCTTGCCGCCGACTCTGTCTCGAGCCTCCAGGACAATGCATGAGAATCCGGCTTGCTGGATGTCGTGGGCTGCTTGGAGACCGCTCAGTCCTGCACCAACTACAATAACGTCATAAATCTTGTTCTCCATCGTGGAATTCACGTGTACTCCAGTAAAAGTTGGTTTTCTGAGAAATGCTCTACGAGCGTGATGAGGCGACCCCACTAGGTATAAGCCCACTTCTGGGAATAGTACATCTGTTAGTCGCGGCGGCGCATCAAAAGCGGGTGCGTCATGACACTTTGTTGACTGGAGTGTATTTGTATGATCGCTTGGGGAGGTTTAAGTAACCGATTTAGAAATGGGGGTTGCTCGTTCCCAGGTTAGTCTCAAATCTCGTGATCATCGTTTGGAAATTACCCAGGTGAGTTGGGGACGAAGTCCTGTTGTATTCCCATAAAATTATCATGATATTCTTCCCACGATATTTGCATTCTCCATGACTGTGTGTCTGCTTGTATCGCGAGTCTCGAAGA
The DNA here is from genome assembly GCA_007825345.1 of Lachnellula suecica. Taxonomy (NCBI): domain Eukaryota; kingdom Fungi; phylum Ascomycota; class Leotiomycetes; order Helotiales; family Lachnaceae; genus Lachnellula; species Lachnellula suecica. The sequence goes on along the minus strand of QGMK01001392.1, from coordinate 6,093 downwards.
GACAAATGTGAGGGCCACCACGTGACCTTTCACACTACATTTCATAATGTACCCTCAGCTCACGATGGTTGTCAGAAGACAAGTGGGCCGTTGGCGCATAATTATATATGGATCCTTTGTTTCCTAATAAGTTGTATATTTTCTCTTGTAATATCTCACTCGCGGATAATCTGCACTCTGGTTACGTCAGGAACGTCCACGGCCTAGAGTCAAGTCAAGCGCCATATCAAAAAAAATTAAATCTAAGGTTTAGCTTCAGTTCGCAATTATGATCCACTTCAACAAGGATCTATTTTGACAAGAAAGGGTTGTATTTCTTGTACTCCTTGGCCTCCTCCAAAGATCTTGCTTCCAGTCATGAAAGTCCGTACAATACGGGGATTCAGAGAAAACGCCTTCGCATGTCAAATGGCATTTAGAAAGAACAATGTTTGAGAAGTTGATATGATTTACTGTACTCACAAGGACCGCTGTGCTAAAGGTCCAGTTGGCACTATCAAAGGCTGAGTACTTAACAGTGAGATGGGACTTGACTGCAGATCCGCGCCAAAAGTCTATTCCAACAACTTCCCCCACATGGAACGCTTTTCTACATTTTCCAAAAGCAATTTTCAAATGATTTCCAAGCGCATTCGGTTTCCAGGCTTTCTATCTTGCGGACTTGAAGGAGCGGCTTCTCGAACTCGCAACTTGCAAAATTGACGGATATACTTTCAATTTACATTGGAAAGAGCAACCCCCACGCCCGATCACGGCCGAACTCTCCACTCGACAAATGAATACACGGCCAAAAGAACAATGGATTCAAAAGTGTTGCGCCCTATGCCATGTGATAATTTCGTTGCCGAAAGGTTGGGTAGCAGGGGAGGCTGCAGATTATGAGGGGGAATGAGGGGTATCATGCATGTCTGTACTTGTCGGGAACAAAAGCCAAGGGCTCTGCACTGATGATGCAGTATTCTTCAGATCCCTGGGCAGATCGTCTATATATCTCTTTACTTCAGAGAGTATTGAACGCCTTAATTGAAAAGGTGAGGGCAAGGCGTCCGCCTCGGTTTACTCTGCATTTGGAGATTGCCACAAGCAGATCTGCGCATCACGCGAGCACTTCCTGTCGCGGTGAGAACCAGGAATTTCGGGATTGCACTTCAATCGGGTTCGTGAAAAAGTTCGAAGAGCGACTTGTAGAGAAATGCCGCCGTGAACGCTTACCAACGGTGTCACGTGCCATAGCCCCGTTCGCTCGCGGCAGATGCTCTTGTGCTTCCTGGGTCGGTGACTTCGATTTGAGCCGGAGCGCCCGTACCAACGTTGGACAAACGCGGGGGCAATGGGGAATCTCAGGGATCTCCGAGGCGACCCCTGCAGGCAGGTGGCCCAATTGGCTTAGTACCGCCGAGCACCTCGGGAAGCGCAGCGATCTGCTCCAATCCTTACCGGCTGGCTTTTGGCATCTGATTCTCCAATTTACGGAGGGGCATCGCGCCTTCGAACGATGATACATCGTCAAGACTTGCACACAGTGCTTCGAGAGGGAATGAGGCTGAGGCTAGGGCGGGACTAATGTCAGTCTTCAAACTCCAAAGAAGCCTCCAGCCAAAGCAAACTGCAAGGCTGAAGATGTCTGCCTGCAGGATTCAGTAAGACAAGCTGTACCGAAGCTGCTCCCCTGCTGCTCATGTCGGACCGCAGCAGTAGCCTCATATGGCCGTGCCAATCTTTCCATCTTCATTCGGAATCACATGCCCTTCCCGGACATGCTACCCTTGTCAGCATGCCATCGGCTTTCCAATGTTTGGCCCACCTTCCGTTTTACTGCCCTTGCAGCTTTCTCCAGATTCTCGTAATATTACCCTACCCTCTTCCCCAGAATGTACGTGTTTTCTCCTGGGGTTTTGTTCATCTTGTTTTCCTGAGCATATCCGTCAGCGACGCAAATTCCGGTATTTTCTTTCGTCTCATTCCTGCTAGCGCATCTGTTTCGATATGACAGGCTCAGACAAAGAATTGTATCCGAATGGAGAGCAGATCGAGAGAAGGGATATTGGGCCAACGCGGGTTGGAAAACGGCAGAAGGCCAAGGGTTTCTTCAAGAGGTTTTGGTGGATTTTTTTGATACTATTCATTGTCGGCGCATTGGTCATTACGTTGCCTCTGTAAGTGCTACAGCCCACGGGCAACGCTGATACTATCCAAGGTGCTGACGCACTCTAGTATTTATGTCGGATTTCCTCGTATTGCACAACACGGAGTTGACCAAAGTTACAACGAAGTCACGTCACTTCAATTCTTCAACCCTACCAACGAATCCGTGGAGATTACCCAGATAGTCACCCTGCACAGCCCTAGCATGTACACTCCAACTCTCGACTCATTTACGGCTGGCACCTACCTTGTGACAAATGGACAGTTTGCATCGGACCCAATTATCGACGTCCAAATACCCTCAGTTCACGTGCAACATCCAACGTCGACTACGAGTGTTACAAACCAAACGGCCAAGATCCTAAACATGGACCAGCTCACGGATTACGCCACGCAGGTTATGATCAATGAGAATGTAACCACGGCTTTGGTGGGGAGCACAAAGCTGCATGAGGGGAAGCTTCCAGTGACAACCGTTCAGTACAATTCGTCGTCCACATACTTAGGTAACTTTGGTATTTCGATGAGGCTGGAAATACGTTGCTAATACGAAACAAGGTCTCAATAGATTGAAGGGATTCAACGTTACGGATATCAGGATCGACCCGAGCAACACTCTCCTAATTTTGCCAAACATGAACGGCACTGCATACATTCCTAACCCATCGGTTATCACTGTTGAGCTCGTACGCAATCCATACTTACTTTTGCAGCCTCCCGCTAATTAGACTCCAGGGCAATGTTAGCTTCGTCCTCGCGACTGAGAAGTCTGGCCCGATCGGTCACGTCGAAATCCAAAACATGGTCATCAGACCCGGAGACAACAACTTGCCCCTGACAGGGGTGCTGAACCAAACTTTGGCCCTGGGCAATACCGTCAACGGATTTCTCAATATTACGATCACTGGAGATAGTGTGATTTACAACGGGGAACACATAACTTATTATGTGAGTTGGATGTTTGATGAATAAGCGGAGCAGCCATGCTAATGAAGCAATAGGAGAAATCGTTGGAAGCTAACGTGCTGAATTTGACCTTGAATGTGGAGCAGATTCTAAAGGACAGCATTGGGATATAAACAGATGCGTCAACATTGCTTGTGGTTCTACCAGAACAACTTCGAAATACCTCATGAAATGACGATGCCGGATATGATAATGTGGGAATGGGAGTGTTATGATCCGCTTAATTGTAAAGTTCGTGGGCCGTAGTATATGGGTGTCACGTATCGGAGTTGGGCATGCGAAGTCCATTGCTGTCTTTAAGATACCCGTCTATTTCAATTTCAGAGGACGGATAGTATCCTGTTCCGCGAAAAATATCATCTTCTCAAAACAACACTTGACCAAACAACGCTTGACGTGTTTACTTTGTGTATTTTTCCGTGTGGCAAGTGTGAGCTTTGTAAATGCATGTCGGAACCTGTTTCGGAGGTGGCCATCTGTTCACGTATTTATCGACGAAGAGTCTGTGCTCTTCTGAGAAGTAAGAGCTCACGCCATTGTTCACTGTAAGCCTGGCCCCTTCGAATCAAAAGCTATCATGCTTCAACTGTTCTTCGTGTATTGAAAATGTCCCATTTCCCGTGGCGAATTTTGAGATCCTTCAAATCCACCCCTTGGCGAAACCAATCTTAAAAGCGCGGCTATAAGGAGTCTATCCTTACGACAAGTATTCAACATCCTATTACTAGTACTGAGAATCCTTCGTCAATCGTCAGACATGTCATGACCCAAGGAGTAGGGCAGAGCACGTGACCCACGACAGTCTCAAGGAAGATCGTGAAATCAGAAGCGTTCAAGGATGAAGACGAGGCAATACGAGGTCTGAGGAACTTGGTTATTGATTAGTATATTATAGACTAGATAACGCCTTTCATATTACGCCCTTGGTGTCATGTCATCCTCACCCTTTTCATCGCCGGTAATATCCTGTTTCCAGAACGAATGCAAGTTATCCCATGCATGAGAACTCTTTCTTACTTTTCTCATTCGGAGGACATAATCTAGAAGATAGGGTTGATAGCCACACGTGATTTGCACGGAAGAGGAGCGTATTGGGCCGTGGTTGCCGTTAGTCGTATATAATATAATAAGACACTTTTCTTCAACAAATGGGGCTGTGACGCAGCGGTAGCGTGCTTCCTTAGCAATTTTGATTGTAAGAAAGTGGAAGAAGTCTTGGGTTCGATTCCTAACTGCTCCAAATTTTTTTGTCTTTCAACCTTTGTCGGGTTTCGTTTTTTTTGCATTTTTTTTCTGTCTCGCGAGACAGATAAGGTGGTGGGGCACGAATTTCCTCGCAATCGTCGTAGGCGAGGCTGGCTCGCTGGAGACGTGCATTTCCAGTCCAATTTAACCGGAACACATAGTAACAATTTCGAGAGCTATTGTTATTCTTTTTGCATTGCCTTCATGGGTCGTTGGAAAGTGGGGCATCGCTGCATAACCCACTAACCGACGCGAAAAAAAAGGCTCCGAGAGAAATTCATATTCAACGCTCATTTAAATCGGTAGTTCAATGTCTCATGCTATGTAGGGTATTTAAACAGGAGTTCTCAAGGATAGTGAATGGGAATCTTTCCCCCATGTGGAGAGGCCCCTTGATATGAGCGAGTCGTGCCACAGCTTCTCCCTCGCACAGAACAAAACTCGAACTCTACTTGCATGTGGTGTTGCAAGGCCGAATTTTGCTTTTGCAGATGAAAGATCACTCTTCCCGAGCGTTGCGTTGTCTGCATTGGCGGAGTTGGATCACCTCGAATTGAAAATGTCATAGCACTGAGTTGATAGTCTGGGGAATTCGCTGCCGGATTTGCGGCAGGGTAGACCAAAGCATTTCCTGGCTGCTGCATGTCATCAGCAGATGGCATACTGAGTAGTATTGGTCAATGGACTGTAGAGGTCGCTTGAGCTGCGGGGAGACTATCGAATGAGGTATCGAGGTCCAGGTCGTCATTATCTCCCAAGTCATTCGGACGTTGCTCTTCACCGAACTCAGATTCATCGTCCGAAAATTCATCACTCCAGTTCGGTTTTGCAACCGCAATACGTAAAACAACGTCGATTTTCGGTCCGAGTGCCTGATTATACCGCGCCTTTTCTGATAGGGACTTTATCCTTGTTGAAATTCGTGTCGTTTAGACTGGCGGAGTCGGCTTCTTCTGTAGTAAGGGTTGCATGACGCTGAGTAGATGGTTTGGAGGGCCGGAGTGTTGCGGTTGCGGGACACCAGCAGCAATTGGCATATTGGCTGGCTGTGCAGGCTGAGCTGGGAAGATACCAGTAAACGAAGAATTGAATTCAATATCATTATCATCTTCCAAGTTATCCGCGAAATCTTCCAATTCAGCTGGGCTTGGTGGCCTTTCGTCTCTCCGTGCGAATTTGTCCCGTTTGAGATGCTTGGGAGCGGTGGACAATGTAGAGAATTGACGGTTGGCATCCTTTGTTTTGAGCGCTACCGTAGCAGCTGATGCGGTGTGTGGGATTAGAATCGGTTCGACAGCTCGATGATTTCCTGTCGGACCTTGGGTGGGCTGGTGAGGCTCCATCCTATTTATATTAGTAGAGCAAAACAAGCAGAAGCGGGCTGTTACCTGATTTCGTCCCCAGAAGTTCCCTCGGTGCCGTTCTTGTTTCAGCTCTTCATGTCCGTTGTTCTCCTATGATTTTCCAGCTTGGCTTGACATTTTGAAGCTGAAGCTGAAAAGGTTGCATTCGAGACTGAAAGTTAATGATGGAGGCGAAGGTTAGTCAAGGTGTGCAAGAAGATGAGATGAGGAAACTTCAAAGGTGAAGTATGCAACGGGCGAGAGTAAAGTTTAACAAGGAAGGAGCTGTGTACAAGTTGAGCTGCTGTTAAGTTGCACAAGTTCTTGATGCTGGGCTTGGAGACGATCGTTGAGGAGTATGCGGATGCAGGAAAATATTTAAAGGGTTTGTTGG
>QGMK01001391.1:0-10424 GCA_007825345.1 Lachnellula suecica | reverse complement strand
GTGTTCAAAGGTTCATTCTTGATTTTAGGTTTCGTGTTGGAGTTCAGGAGTACGGGTGTGATTTGGACCGTAATGCTGATATGATTATGAAAGTCACGGGAGCAACGAGCGTAGAAAATCATATCAAATCCATTCAAACTTTTGTACATTAATGGATATATAATGTTGGCAACCTGGCCATGTACTGTAACGCCGACATTACCCTTCTTTTCAAACGCCACCGAAACCCTGGAGCTTTACCGACCCAGAGGAAATTAAGCCGTGACATCAATTTCGTGAACCTTCCCCATATCAAATAAATCCCCCGGCACAGGACTGTTAAGCCTACTCCACTGCGCCGGGCTGATTCCAGTCTATATCCCCCACAAACCCACCACTCTCGCCATGAGCGCCTTCCTCCATGGGCAGAGTCCACAAATCGTCCCCATTGAAGGTAACAAAATCGTTCAACGCCATATCATCGTTCGTGAATTCCTCACTCCCGGTTGCAAAATGGAAATTCTGCTCCACCTCGCCCGCTGAGAATGCCGCATCGCTGTCAGGCGGCGTGTGCACAGATAGAGCATCTGGTTTCACAACTTGGCTTCCCAGGTCTAGCTTCATGGGCGGCTGGCCAACTTGCGGTCCCGACGGAGGTGGCGTACGTGGATTGTTCCGGGTCTGTATGAACAAGTCTTTCACTTTGTCCAGTTGAGGATCCTGTCTGCTCCTGACCATCTTGGTAACGTCGAGATCCGCCCTCTTGATCGCTGCCTCGAGAAATGAAACAGCAAAGTCTGCGGAGGCGTAATTGTCCCGTAGATTTTCAAGTACAACCATGCATTGGCAGAAGCCATACATTGCCTGTCTTCGCGAATCCTCGCTGGGAGCTTTGATGTCGAGAAGGTGGATGATGATGGCCGGGAGCAAAACAGTCACACCAGTTGTCGGCAAATACTTCTCCAGCCCACGATGATGGAGGCTCTGGGACATGCGAGTGATATGTCGGGAAGCTTCTTTGACTTTCCTCCGAGACAGGTCTTGAAGGTCTTTTGTCGAGTCCGGCTGTTGTGTTAATGAAGGCAGAACCTGGGGTCTGTGAAGTGCCGACACAGTGGTGAAATATATCATGTGTAACAATGACTTTTGCACGAATAGGGGTGGCCCGCTACTACCTGAAGACATCTCTTCCGTGTACATGCAACATGTTGGAAGCTCGTTGACCCATTCGCTCAGCTCCTCGTCGCAACGTCTGACCTCGTCCGTCTGATCCAGCTTTTTAGGAATGAGCATCACGCTGGACTGGGTACTGCGTCTTGGCTTTGCATTCCTTGGTGTTTGACCAAGACCGAGTATTGGGCGCTCAAAACGTGGCTTATGCACACGGAAAGTTTGGCTTTCGCGATACACATCAGCGCTAGCTGTCTTTGCGCCTCAAGATCTCTTGAAATTGTATCTTGCACTGGGATGATGGAGTTTGTGGAAGGAAGAGCGCTGATTTCAAAGTCGTCTTCCGTGAGCATTGGGACGTCAAAATCTTCGTCTTTGACTCGAGTAGGCCGTCGCATTCCAAGAGCAATCAAGCGATCTCTCATGAAAGTTGACCACCATATTCGTTTCCATAGTTTCTTCCGCCGAGGTTCCATATTCGAATTCTCCGGGTTTCTATGCAATCCGATTGTGTGGGCAAGCGAAATTGCTACTCCCATCCAATGCCATGTATCCTTTTGATCGTCGGGTGTTTCGTACCAGTATGTCATGAGAAGGAGGGATTGGACGAGCGAGACTCGGTCTAATTCGTAATCGAAATCATAGAGCACCTACAACAATTAGCACAAGCCAGGAAAATATGATTGTTCGCCATACCCTTGTTCTCTGGAAGAATGCCTTCCTCGCGTCCTTCCGACGACTGAACCCCGCCTTCCTCAGCATCTCAATGTCCACAAAAGCTGTGCCTGCAAACATCATCGCTTGGAAAAGAAGCAAGCTCATTTGCCCACTTGCCCCCGTCGGGTCATCCATTATCTCCAAGAGGTCATGAACATCGGTCAATGGCATATACGGGTGTACATATTCAACGTAGCATCGAAGAAGGGCGTTTCGAAACGGAATGTCCGGCAGAGATAATGCACCTTTCGCAAAGAGAAAATCTATATCTACAGAAGTCATTCGCGGGGGCAACGGCCTTAGATATGCGGGGAGTTCGTGCTTCAACAACGGTGGAGGGGGCGAGCCTTGGTCAAGCCTCGTCGCGGTCAGGTCGCCGGTCATTGAGGCGGATTTGAGAAGGGCATAGGCCATTTTGGCTTCGGTATGGTATAAATCGGACGCAGGGGGCACAGTAATGAAGCTTGCTCTGCGAAGCATTTCTACGTCGCTGATCTGCTGGTTTACATTTTGGTCTTGGGAGTTAGATACATCTGGGTATGTTGATTTCAAAGCTTACATATTGAATGAGGAACGTGTCCGTTTTCTCCCTCGTTTGAGGCTTGCGATTCACTCCACCGCCGGACTTCTGGATTGACGATATCTGAAGGGTTCACAATACCGTTTCTCCAGATTTGAGCTGCCCCATTGGTAGCGGGTTGGGGCGCGGGGGCTGCCTTCGTTGGCTCTCCATTTTGCATATGTTTTCTGCTTGAAATCAGCCTCACAATTCCGGCACCTCCAGGGATGCTATTAAACCCACTTTCGCCTTTTACTTTCTTCAATGACACATTTTATGTTATCCATGGTACAATTTGAACAGGTGACCTCTCCGTCCGCCGTGATATGATACCGCTGCATGACATCGCACCGAACTTTTCTAGCCCTGCAAGCAGCACATGCCTTGGCAGCTCTCCTCTTGACAGGCCTTGGATTGCCATCTTTATCCAACCCAGCAGTGGAGTTTCGCTTTTTCGAACCAGAATCTACTGAAGGCGGCGATGGCGACTCGCTGGAGTTTGGCTCCACGGAAGACGCTTCGACGGCGCTCTTTATAGCGGCGGGCATTTTGCGAGCCACATGTGATAGCAATGAAGCTTGCTAACTTCAATAATAAATATATATGACGGAATTCCCAAATAACGAAGCGACCAAAGACTATAAATTCTGGAAGCAACAAAAACAAAATCGGCCGGAAAATCTACGCGAGGTAATCTCATGCTTAAGAGTCTGGAGCTGATGTGGAGAAAGGGAGCTAAAAACCATTCCAAACAAAAACGACAGGGGAGGCCGGTCGAACTAAGTTGTATGAGGCTGGGAGGAGGAAGCAATAAACGGGGGGAAGGTGGGGAGGGAAAATCTCAAATTATGCCACAAGAAGATAGGTTCTGGCAGGTGCCGCATCCTCATTTCCAGTTCTGTTTGCTCAGCAGACGCGAAGCATGTGTCTAGCTTGAAGACTGACACATGCGAGCAGTTGAGGAATTTCTTCAGCTACCGCCAAGAACGCCGCAGAACTTCCATCAGACCGATAACAATACAAGTGGTATGTAGCATGAACCCGTCATTCGGATTTCTGGCAGTCTTTTGAAATATGGGTGCCCCAGGAACGGCATCCGCTTGTTCCATCAATCCATATTTCATCATCAATCGTACGTCCGTAGCTCTTTCAGGGAGTAGGGGAATGAAAATCCCTCACCAAATTAGTGCTCTTCTCCGCATATTGGCGCCATCCAGCCAATTAGCTTGTCAATAATCAACTGCAGTTCAATTGTTCGTTGATCGCTTGCAACTATCTCATAGTTGCCCCTCTCTGCCGCAAGTCTGGCCCAAGAGTCAGAAATACTTGAGCAGGGATGTAGCCCACTTCTCCAGAAGTCTCAGAAACTGGAGCTGTGGTGGGGCTTTCGGCCGGCGATCCTTCAGCACGGCTCAACGGCCGCCTGTGATATGCCAGGATCCGGGTGGATTCGCCTTGAAAGGAGAAGCTTTTCCGGTCTGCAGGTCGTTGCATGGAGTGGATCGGCTGGAAACGGAGGTGTGTTGGGTTTGAGATACGGCATGTGGGCACGGGAAAAGACTTTGCCCCGCCTGGATCCAAGCGTCATCATATGAATATAAATGTCTGGATGTGGCAACATTATTCTTGTCAATTTAATTCGTCTTTATGTTAGCTTATTTATGCTAGCCGGATTAAACTAATAAATTCGCTACCTTTTTTTTGTTTTCCTGAGAAACCAAGATGACGGGATATCGATCTTCACGACTCGTGTACCCCCCTGGCCCATCGCGGTCCTGCCGTATGGTAGGCTGTGCCAGCCTCCAGCATACAGCAAAACCATATAGCCGAGCATAAGCGGACAAAAGGGACGTGCTCATAACACGTGTGCATGACTGACTTCAAGGATATGACTTTCCATGTGATCTTCGTTCTGTCATCTTTTACGAGTGCGGAACCTTCGGAAATGCCGCAGCTATCCTCCTTACGCGGTTTGCGGTAGATCGTAGCTGCCGTATGTCCGGTTGCGGGCTCGGGATTCTGAAAAGCCGGTAACGGGATTTATAATGGGGTACGGGGTTGGCGGTACCTGGCCTTTAAGATGGGGCGCTTCACGTGCAATAGCTTTGCTCCACCATCAAGGTCCTGGCTAGATATATATTAGATATTCCCTCTACTTCGGCTGCTTCAAGTCTTTCATCACTGTCAAGTTGCGGGTGGTCGATATATCATGCCTACGCCGAAGAAGTGGCAATGTGCTAGACTGCCAAAAGCTGAGATTACCGCTCCCGGTATTCCAATTCTCAAAGACTCTATGAGCTTCAATTCCTCTTGGATCACGGGACCTTCGTCTCTGGGTTGAATGTAACGGACTCGGTCATGCATTATGTTTGTTCTTTCAATTCACTTACACGCCGCCTTCAAAATCTTCAATGGCGAAGCTTTTCTTCATGGGCATTCATTTCATATCCCGGCGTCTTTCTATGTTTTTATCATGCTTCAATTGGCTCTTTCGTCAATCTGTCTCCTTGTACAGTAATAAAGTCATGAAGAGAGCATCATTTGCCCCTCCTCTTGTTACCCCTCTCTCAGCCTCAACTCCATAGCTTAAAGCGACATGCGGGTTCACGTCACTTTTCGCCATAGGACTCTTGATGTCATGAAAACAAAATTGATCCCTTTCTGAACGGTTATGTCCGAAAGTTCCGGTCGGATTTGACTGTGCCATCAGTTTGGCGTCGAGGAAGATGCATTAGTTGACGGTCGAGGCTTCCTCCTGACGGTGGTACTAGAGCTACGTCCCGCGAGCCATGACTTCACCGAAACTAAGTTCTAAATCAAAACAAACCCGCGACCCCGCCATCAAGATTCAACCTCAAAATTCCAAAACACAATAAATAAAACTACGAAAAACCCCATCGAAATGGCCGCCGCTCCAGAACAATTCGAAGGTTTCATGATCAACGACTCCAAGAAATGGAGCGATTTCTCAAAGGAGAAGGTGCGGAAATACGCCACCTCTTGAGACTGCACTCTCTAACAGCAACAGTTCACCCCTAAGATCTTCGAGGATCACGATGTCGACATTGAGAACGAGTGCTGCGGTGTTTGCGGTTCAGACGTCCACACCATCACCGGTGGCTGGGGTAAGCTGCCCACCGCACCCATCTGTGTTGGCCACGAGATCATTGGAAAGGTCCTCCGTGTAGGTAGCAAAGTCACAGTCTGCAAGCCAGGCGATCGTGTAGGTGTCGGTGCGCAAGTTCAATCCTGCATGAAGTGCAAGAACTGCAAGGAGCACAACGAGAACTACTGCCCACACATGGTCGACACCTACGGAGCACCATACAACCTTGACGAAGGCCACAGCGACAAGCCCATGAAAGACAAGAGCGGAAACCAGATTTTCTCCCAGGGTGGATACTCCTCGCACTCTCGTGTCCACGAGTACTTCGTCTTCCCGATCCCAGAAAACATTCCCTCTATCGAAGCCGGCCCAATGATGTGCGCAGGCCTTACCGTCTACTCGCCACTTGTACGTGCTGGTACTGGACCCGGAAAGAGAGTCGCAATCCTCGGTATTGGTGGACTGGGTCACTTCGCTCTTATCTGGGCCAGAGCTCTCGGTGCTGAAGTCTGGGCTCTCTCCCACAGCCCAAACAAGAAGGAGGAAGCCCTGAAGCTCGGCGCGCACCACTTCGTCGACACAAATGAGAAGGACTGGGCCAAGCCTCTCGCATTCAACTTCGACTTCATTCTCAACGCAGCGGATATGACGAATGAGTTTGACTTGCCCACCTACTTCAGCACTATTGCTTGCAATGGTGAATTCCACAATGTTGGTTTACCAGACAAGCCATTGCCCGAGCTCATGGCCCAGAACTTTGCCTCCAACGGCTGCAAGCTTACTGGATCCCATCTCGGTAACAGAGAAGAGGCTCTGGCTATGTTGAAGCTTGCAAGTGAGAAGAATTTGCACCCAATGATTGAGACTATTGATATTTCCGAGGCTGGATGCAAGAAGGCGGTTGAGAAGGTTAAGGTCAACGATGTGAGATACCGCGTTACTCTGACTGGATTCAACAAGGCTTTTGGTACCGGTTCCAAGTAAGCAGGTCAGTTGTGTTTCAGGGTGTTGAAAAGGCGGGGTTGGAGGTAAAAGCTTGCTATGAGCGTTGCACATGGGAATCGATAGATGAATTATATGAATAAAAGCCAAAGAATGAAGTGAAATTCAACCTAAACCAGCTGACTGCTTGTGACATGTTTCTGCTGCCAACTCTTCAATACACCGCCTTTCATGTTGTTGTTCCTCGGATCACATGGCTTGAAGTAGCTCTGGTCTGAGTTTATTGATTCTTGATTCTGGGGGCCTAAAAAGCAAAACCATTCCAAGTGCCGACCCAAAACTGATGATCTGTGGCGTACATGCGTGCACCGCCACATTTTTAAAGCTGTTTATCCCTGCAAAATGACGCTGGAAACGTCACTTATTGAAACTTCCAAGCTTTTCGTGACACAGCAACACTCTTAGTCTTCAGTCTAATGATCTTCCAAATCTCCTTTTTCGCGAATCAAAAAGCACGAAAATGTCAAGTCCCGGCGCTTCAGTCCGGGAGCAAAAGAAAGAACGAATGGGATTCGTCACGATTGTGCAGCTTGTGCTTCCAATCTCAATTCCGAGGGGTGATCTGAAGCACAAAACAAACGAGTCCAATGCACGCCCCCAACGTGTGGGGGACGCGACTCGGCCACTTGGTGCCCTGGCAAACCCGGTTTTTGATGGGGAGGGATGATGATGATGGTATGCCAGTGATGCACTCCCGCTGAATGATCGCCCGGCATATTGTCATATATGCTTGCCTGCCCCGGATCCTCAGTTGTGTTGCGTTTATTCTCATCCACACACGACAACACTCACCTTGACCACCCACATCCATATACCAGCACCGCAACCATGGCATTCGGAGGCATCGCTCTTAAGAGCGTCTCGATGTTTGTGCGCATCATCCAGTTCTGCTGCGCAGCAATCATCCTAGGAATCTTCTCCTATTTCCTGTCCGTGCTGGCCAGCCACGGCCTACACATCGACACCTATGTCAAGGCGGTCGAAGGTATCTCGGGAGCTGCCGTTCTCTACACCATATTTGCCATCCTCCTGGTATGCTTCCTCGGCGGTATCGCGGTGTTCAGCTTCCTCGGCATAGTTTTGGATCTTGCCTTCTGCGGTGCCTTCATCTATCTCGCGTACGCCACCCGCCACGGCGACAACAGCTGCAGCGGAAACGTGAGCACCCCAGTTGGATACGGCAATGCGGGCTCGGACGACAGAGTCCCTGACGGCAATGGAGGCATCGTGCACCTGATCAAGTACCACACAGCCTGCAAGCTCAACACCGCTTGTTTCGCCGTTGCCATCGTTGGAGCGTAAGCCTACTCTCTCCCTCTTCCCTTCAATACTTATTTAACAAACATATCAGCGTCTTCTTCTTCCTCTCCATCTTCCTCGAGCTCGCCCTTATGAAGCACCACCGCAAAGAAAAGAAATTCGGCCCATCCCCCAACAACGGCTACACCGCCGGCTCCCCCAAGCGCAAGTTCTGGCAGCGCAAGCCCAAGAACACCCGCGACATCGAGGCCAACGAGAAGCCCGATGCCCTGCCCGCGCACGCTACCCCCGCGGATACCAGACACTCATACGCGACCGACGCCACTGCTGTCGGCGGAACCGCTGCTGTGGTTGGCGCCCACGAGCACCACAAGCATAACAACAGTGCCGGCAACTATGACGGTACTGCTTATGGCAATGAGGCTGGCTATGGCAACAATGCTGCCACTTACGGCAACACTGGCAACCACGACGCTACGTACATGAAGTACGGCCCGACTGCTACTGGTGGAAGTGGACCTGCGCATGGTCTCACTCACGGCCATACCACTACTACCACCACTCACAATAACTTCTAAGTTAGATGAGATTCATGATTGAATAGACTGGGAAGGGTGAAATGAATGGGGAGCAAAATTTTGGCGGAGGAAAAGAATTTGTATATTTGTGCATGATACCTTGATGTCTCTCTTATACTTTGAAACTTAGCTACTTAATATCTAATACAATTGTATATATATTACATAATGTAATCCGTCGCTATTCGTTTGTGAAGTTATGTTTTGTCTGTGACTCAACCCCTCGCTCGGTAAGAGCAAAAATTTGCAACTCCACCTCTCCCACATCGCAACAGCAAAAATGTGCAACTCCACCACTCTCAACCCTTTTCGGAACTGGAACTTGCAAAAATAAAGGATCACCAGTGGACCTCGTCCAAAGTAACCAAAAAAAACTAAAAAATAAATACTGCTCACTACCGGGGTCGAACCGGCGACCTTGGCGTATCAGACATCTGATATTAGCACCCTATAACCATAATTAGTAACTTCTCACATCTTTTTTGATTGGAATGGTAACTTACACGCTCTAACCAACTGAGCTAAGCGAGCTGATTTGTTCCACGAAAAGTTGTTATTTCGTTATATATCAGGATTAGAGATTGTGCGCTGGATGTGGGGTTTCCACGGCGAGGGGTGGGGTTTGATTGGGTGGAAGGCGAGATGTGGGGGTGGTTTGGCCGGGAAGCGAGGGTCAGGGGCGAAGGTACAAGTATATAATCTCTTTATTTCTCACTTGAAGAATACTATATTAACTTCTTCAATTCTGTAATAAGCAGTTTGTCATATCAAGTGAATTTAAACCCCCCCGTCCTCCCCGCAAAAAACGCCCTTGGATCAATAGCCTGCTGCACCCCCTTCAACCGCTCATAATTCCCCATCCCGTAACTCTGCAACGGCAGCTGGTCATACATCGCATCGTTCAAGAACACCAGTCCTTGTCCACCCTTCCCATCGCCCTCTCCCACCACCGCTCCTCCCGGCTGCGCATTACTATTCATCAATCCCCGTCCGCCGTACTTCTGCTTCACCATCTCCTGCACCGTGCTCGTGATATTCATCGCCATCGCGTGCGCTTCGTTGTCAGATAGGGGTGTAAGCCACGAGATGTCATACTCCATCCACATGAAATCGCCATTCCTCTCATCCATGCCCAGCGCGTTGCCGCCGGCAGCAGTGGCGTGCGAAGGGATGACTGCGGGAAGCGGCTGGAAGGCGAGCGAGAAGATGAAGCCGGGGTGTAGGAGGTTGTTGGACAGGACGTAGGATTTCCATGTGTTGTAGTGCTCTAGGAACAAAGCTGGACCCAGGGGGGAGGGGAGGTTGGGCAGCGTGGTGCCGCGGATGAGGTAGCGGAGGCCGTAGAGGTTTACGTTGTCGTCGGATGTGAGCTGTTTGCGTCAATACTAAAGTACTAAGAGCAACTGGGTGTTACTTACTAGATCTGCGTACGTCCTAGTCTTAACATCATCGGAAATTGTAGGTAGGGCATCAAAAGCGTCGAAGACTCCCGCAGGCGGCGCAGCGCCGTCATAAAACAAGAAGACGACGAATATGTCGAGGAGACTGTCGATTGCTATCTCACCGGTCACGATGACTGCCGCTTTGGGATCGAAGTTCGCGGTGAAGGCTTGGGTTGCGTTGATGAGCTCTTCGGCGTAGATGCCGGAATACGAGCGCAGGCCTCCCCAGACGTTGCCGGCGGTGCCGATGGGGTAGGCTTTCATTGTGAAGGAGGTGACGATTCCTGTCTCGTCAGTATGGCATAATCTCAAAAGTTGAAGCAGGCACTTACCGAATTGATTCCCGCCTCCTTTCAGCGCGAAGAAGAGATCTGGGTTCGAGCTGGCGTTGGCATTGACGATGGAAGCATTCGCAAGGACGATTTCGATATTCAGTACATTGTCGCACACAAGGCCGTATTGTCCACTGAGGAAACTCAGTCCTCCTCCCAGCGTCAAGCCTCCAACTCCGACATCGCCTGGCACATCAGTCAGTTCAACTACAATTGGAAATCAAACATACCAAGTCTCCCACTAACAACAGCAACCCCGAACGGCTCAAGAGCATCCAC
>QGMK01001390.1:0-10426 GCA_007825345.1 Lachnellula suecica | reverse complement strand
AAAATTTTAATAAAATCTATATAATTTATATATTTAATTTAATACTCTTTATGCCCTTTAGATTATATTTAATTTAATACTCTCTATGCCCTTTAGATTATATTTAATTAACTTTAATTTTGTTTTTCTATAAGAGGAAAAAGAAGTTATAATATTTTCCTATAGGTTTTCAAAGTGTACATATAAGCGGGGTGTGCACGTGATAGGGAAGACGAGTAGTAATACCGGTACATTACTCCACGATCTCTCCTCTCACGAAGCTTTCCACAACCGTCATGCCAAGCTCACCACACAAATCCTCCGTAACCACATCCAGAGATTTTGAACGAGATCGCCCTCCAAAGTTCAGACCGGTCCAGAACTCATCCCGGCACTGTCACCCATTCGGCCCCTTGCACTCGCTCCCGGATCCCCACGTGCCGCTTCGTCCGATCCTAAGGGATCTATAAATAGATCATGGCAGATATACAAGTATGGTCTCAGACCCCGCCACATCGCGGGGAGAGCTGGAGATGCGCCAGATGACCTCTGTGAAGATAACAACGTATTAAAATCCCCCAAAACGTGAACGGAAAGGGGGTGCAGCTGCTTCAGGAGCAGTTACAAGGTCACGGGATGGTTGAGGCTTGGTCAGCAGTTTTGTAAGCTGTTGGTCTAGGGATAGCGGTGTTGGAGCTGTTGTGTTGGGGTATTGATAGCTGTGATTTCTTCGTTCGACTTCTGCCTGAATGGCACCGTACAGTAGCTTGACAGCTGTTTCATCGCTGTGTGTCTTGACTTGTGACTTGCAGCGGCGTCTGTGGTGCGAGCCGTGCCGCACCGTGGCAGACCCCTCATTGGTATCGGGATAGAGCATCTTGTGTGATCTAGCTCTCTACCATGGAGAGAGTGGTGATAAGAGTGAAGTGAGGGGAGAAAAGCACTGGCTTAGGGGAGCTAGAGGACATGCAGAAGCTGGAGAAGCTGTGTAAATGTCGTCCAACCATGTATATTATTTCAGCCTTGCGGTGGCCCGAACAGGCAATACGCTGCTCAATCAACTTGATGAGGCAATTCAAACACAACAACCAACTTGCTGTCGTACAGCACATGTGACGAACTAAGCCAGCGAATTGACGCTGTGAAACGCCCTCCCTCCACCCTAAAAAAGACCCCTAGATCCCTTGTGCTGCCCTGCTGAGGCGCACCCCACCACCCCTCGTCCGCCCGAAACCAGACCTCCCACCCTTTCAAGCAACACTAAGAGCAAGACAGCACCCTCTTGTAATTTTTCGTTGCACATCGAGTATTTTAGCTCCGCCCTAAAGAATGCGCACTGCAACGCTTCACTTCTGCTAAGGTAGTGAGAAATGCAGCAAGACGGGAAGGGCTAGTCCTGCCACCAATCAACAACATGAGAGGTCCCGACAGTCTGGGAAGGCGCCTCGCAAGTGCAAATCCCGGGTTATATTATAGGGGTATATGGGATATGACATGCATAATGCAGTGCCCTGAACATTACTTCACATTTTGTATTGACCCGGAGGTGGAGGTGGAGGTGGAGGTGGAGGGGAGGGCTTATGCGAGGGGTAATCACATACTATCCTCCATATGCTTGCTCCGGGTTTTTTGCCAGTTCTCCTTCTCCTTCACCCCGCCATCTTTCTCGAGGCCCATGCCCCGTTCTACCCATTCTTGGCTACCCATCTCACTTAAACGACTCAGGGCTCGCGCAAACGCGAAACGCTCCTCGTCGCCGCTGAAGATGGAGCTGCTTTTCAACATGTTCATGTTCATGCCTAGGTCATCCATCATCATTCTCATCGTGTCGTCCAGATCGGCTCCTTCTTCCGCTTGGCCTTTCTTGTCTTCCTTATCTCTTTTTACGTTGTCTTTTATCTCCTCTTTGGATAAAAATAGCTGCGTGAGAGGGACGGCTGTCGTGAGTACTAGCTTAGCACGAGCTTCATAGACGGCGTCGATAAAGGTGATGAACCGCCGAGCCAGATCCCGTTCTCGGTATGTCATTCCTGGGACATCTGTAACGATGAATGAATCGTAGGATCGCGTTAATTCGATATAATCAGCCGCGCTGGTGGGCCGGCCGATTAATTCGTCGAATGTGAACATAGCTGCCTTCCCGCTGACTTTAGGGACGTGGATCTCCCGTCCCCATACACTTTGAGTCTCGGACCTTGGTTTATCTTGTTGTGGATCTCCTAAGAAACGGAACCATTTCTCGGTGTGAGTGGTCGCGTGCTTGTCGAGTGGAGCGTGGTATACACCAGAAGGTGGGCGTGCTATCTTTCGGTAGTCTGTTGGAGAGTCGAGGTTTATAACGTGAAGTCGGTTTTTGAGGAGCTGGATACAGGGAACGAATGATTCTCGTTGAATGCCGTTGAGGTAGAGTTGGTCTGGGTGCCGATTAGAGGTAGTTACCAACACAACACCGTGGGACATTAGAGCTTCCAGAAGCCTAGAAATCTGTTAGCGCGTTGAGGGGATTCAGAATGCATGCCTACCTTCTGAGAATCATAGCGTCTGCCACATCTGTGCACTGGAACTCGTCAAAGCAGAGAACGTTCCCTTGCTGGGCAAGATCTGCTGCTATGAACGGCACACCATCAATATCAATCCCATGCTCCATCTTCATCTTATGCAGCCGTTTGTGGACATCCTGCATAAAATTATGGAAATGTATCCTCGTTTTCGAAGTAACGCTGCTGGGAAGCGTCTCGTAGAACATATCCATCAGCATAGTTTTTCCACTCCCAACGTCGCCGTACAAATACAAGCCTCGCGGCAGATTATCTGGGATCTCCTGTAGCTTCTTTTCCTTTTTCCCAGCTCCAAATATGCGCCCAAACACAGATACGGGCTCGGGCTTGAGGCTTTCGAGGGTGGGGTGGACGATCGGAGGGGCGGTGTAGTATCTGAGCTCGTCGTGGAGGTTTTGCAGGTTTTCTATGATGCCTAAAAGCATATAAGTGTCTGCGAATATCTCAACGTCCATGTTCCTCACCTCTTTGGTGTTCGTCGTCCCTCAATCGGCCGGCGGCAACGCGCTTGTTGTACTCGTCCATGGGCCCTCGATCATCTGGATTGTCTGCCACCTCTCTGTCAGCATGTCCCCAGCTGGATATCTATTCTTCGTACCATTTTGCACGGTAGCAAAGGCCCGCCTTTGCCCAGCAATAAATGGGGCGGGGAGCGCAATTTGACGTCTTGGTAGAGATGACCCCGAGACCAAGCTTCGCACCGCTGTCGTCGACCTTCCCAGCGCCCTGGGTCTTACGCTAACCTGCTGGCGACATGCTATACGAATTCCTCGAGCTCCATTTTGGCTATAAGCCTTTGGAGAGATGTGCGGGAGGGACCGCCGTAGGGTGGCGAACGAGGGTCGAAGTTTCATGCTAGTTAAAGAATAGGGGATTCGTGGCGAAGGGAAGATATCCAATGGCGCATAATGTACACAAAACCAATCTATGAGAACGCCCTAGCAAATCTGTATCTTTTCTTAGGAGAAATAAAAGTTGTGTAGAAGTCAGGCCATAATATAAAGTTCTAAAGTTGTGGTGGAGCCGGCGGATGAAGATCGGCCAAGATGCCGAGGCGGAATTTAACGGGATGTCAAGCTGACGCAAAACATCAATAACCTCATGTTTATACTCAAGCATACACAACATTTCTGGATTGCTCTGTGTGACTACCATAAGTTCGATTATAACCATTTTCTTCTTCTTATTTCTTCCACCAAGCATACCTTCGGATGAGAGCCCCAGCAGACTCAACGCAGAGGCAACGCTTTTGACGCAGATTTCACCGTGCCTAGTAAGCTCTTGGATGAACCTCAAAGTATAGGCACAAGACTTTGCATCCTTTGTTCATACATTCAGCCTAGTGGCTACGATTCTCCTAAGTCTTTGGGGTCTGGGTGGCCTGGGAAGTACACCGAGGCTGAACGTGACCTTCGTCGAACCGGCAGCAAGACATTTTGGGGCGGAAAGAGATGCACCAAGTTCCAATTCAAAGTCTACCGTTAAGGAACTTCCACTTCCGAGCACAAAATAACTTCCACTTGTTTCCCTTTCACTATCTTTTAAATCGCCTTCCGACCTAAAGTCTGAGTCTTGCTACCATGCCATTTGGTGTGATGCGAACCACGACGAAGGCACGCTTGTTATCAACATTTGACAGGCTGGCAGCTACAAGAACATGCCCATCTGGACTTATTCGTTCCCTGTATACATCTTCGTTCGACTTGGTGGATTCATTGTCGGTACATTCATGCATCACATCATCATGTCCCTGTCCCTGTCCGGCGCCATTTTAAGAGCCATTGTGTTCTTCGGCGTCCATGCGGGGCAGGAAGCGGAAACGATGAAGTAGAAGTCTTCCCCGCCCGCTGGGCAGCTCGTTGTTTGGAGCTTCACAGACGAAGCAGATCCACTAGCCCACCCACTTCCCGTGGAGAAGACTCCCCAGTGAAAAGCGTCTCCTTCACCACTACCAGCGCCCAGTTCGGTCCCTGCTAAGTTCGTGAACGTTGACGCGGGGGAAGGTCCAACCATATCATGGTAGTCAGATAGCTTGAACGCATAATCAGTCTCGTTGATGACAACAATCATCGACATTTGCTTGGTCGTCGTCGTATGATCATCAATGCCCTTGCGCCGTCTGCCGAAAGCATCCGCGACGGATTTGAGGACTCGCGAATAGACAGAGTAGATATACTCTCTGCTGTAATACTCAAACGTCCAAGAAAGGCCCATGTTCAGTAGGGATCTGCGAGCAATGCGCCACCAAAGTCCCCCCTCCAGCATTGCGAATTGGAGCCGGTGCACTCGGCAAACTCAACATCCCCTGGCTGTTACGAACAATGTTTCCATATGCAGGTTCCCCAACTGCGGCTAGTGCGAGCGTGGCCTGGTCAACGAAGTTTTGGAGTTCGGTAACGTAGGCTATTTTGCACTGATCGTGGCATTTTTGTATCGTGTCTGGGACTTCTTGAAACCTCCTCTTCAGGCTCTCGTGAGTTATTTCAACAAGATCTGCTGACTTGGATACGAACATTGCTGTTTTGTCAGAAGATTTGAGTGTGAGATTTGGGTTGCGATGGGTTGCAAGTGAATTTTGACTTGAAAGGGGAATATTTATGATTTGTCGGTGTTGAATATCAGGGACGGAGAAGCCCCTTTTATAATTTGCAATAATGGAAATGCTACAAAGTTTTCGAAATGATAAGTATTGCCCAGACATTCAATACACAACGATACCTTACACGATGGGCTCGATTCTCAGGGAAAGCCAACTTCAGGTCAGCCACAACCAATAGCTCACCATTTCGGGAATGACATTCGACTTCCCATATCCCGAATGATCATCTGATGATCCAGTTTA
This sequence comes from Lachnellula suecica, assembly GCA_007825345.1. Taxonomy (NCBI): domain Eukaryota; kingdom Fungi; phylum Ascomycota; class Leotiomycetes; order Helotiales; family Lachnaceae; genus Lachnellula; species Lachnellula suecica. The sequence continues at coordinate 5,047 of QGMK01001390.1, read as the reverse complement.
ATATTTACGATGATCATAAGAGTTAATTGTCAGAGTTTCCCACGTGCAAACCTCAATTAAGCGTCAAGCAACATCTCGGGGTCCCCAAGTGCGGGGTGCAGCCGTGCGCCTATATATCCTCTTTGCAAGCCTTTGAGCTTTCGGCTCCATATTTGGCAATAAAGTGCTCCACTGTAGCCAGAAGCAGCGCACTATCCCTTAGCGTATTGATTTACTGATCGTTTTTGGATAATCAGGCGAGTTTCAGGGGGGCCCTGCCGCTCCACGTCTCCCAGCCTCAAAGCCTAGATTGTAACCCTCTCCGGACCTCCCGCCCGCCATTGAACATTTTTACCAAACCATCATCAGCTGAAATTCATTGTCTGTATCTCAATTTGGACCATCAATTTGAAAGGTTTCGCCGAGAAAATATATTGGCAATCTTGAGGAACAGCTGATTGACTCAAGCGGTATGGTTAAGCCGCTGATCGGACTTCGGTCAACAATTCTTCCAGCCTGTAATCAATTGGCAGTGGCTGGATGGTGGCAGCGTATTGAGACGTGAATCTATGTAAGTGACAGCCATCGATAATCGTCAGTTTGCTCGGGACTCTACCCCCAAAACATATATGAAAATCATCCTTCGTATCAAAATTCTCAGGCTATCTATCCTGTCTGATATCTTTGCAAATACCACACCTATCTTGACAATGGCGCAACACTCAAACGGTAGAAATGCCACCGAAGAAACCAACCCTGGGAACGACCTCGTCGATGTCAAAATATCTGTTCGAGGAGGCCCTTATACACAATACTGGATAAAAAACCAGCCACTCCATGAGACTATGACCCTCGCTGCCCTTATTGGTTCCAAGTTTGCTCTCAATCCAAAAACGACATGGAAAGAGTGTGATGCCCAAGACTACGAATTCATCCGCGGCGTTGTTTGGAACGACGACCCTGCCGGCCTCCTTTTTAACGACCGAGGTGATATCAACAACGATCTAAGTACAGGAGCATTGTGGGGTAAATCGTTCGAAGCAGGAAAAGGGGGTGTCCTGGGTTTACTTGACTCCATGTTTTCTTCCAGAGAGGAGAATATCACCGTACGCTCTCACTTCGGCGATCTGCAGTTCCTGCATGGAATGGCCTCAACTGAAGGAGAGCGCCCTGCCGAAACAAAAGCTAAGACCATGATGTGGCTGGAAATAATGTACAAACTGGCTGTGGGCGGCCAGGGTATCGGACCAAATACTGTACTTCAGGACGTTACCGCCCATGGGAACTTCCAGCTAAGCTGATTCTTTTACGACAAAACTATTCCCAAGGGCACAGAAAATCTCAAGTTACTACTTGGTAACAATGGGGATAACAAGCTCACGAAATTTCTTGGCTACGATATTCAGCGCCGTGCGCTTGGAAGCTGTTTCCACCTGATCCAAGATGCGTACGCCTATGGGCATATAAGGCGGAGATTGTTGAACGAGAAAGATTGTTTAGATCGAGGTATATTTTCCCTGCCATTGTTATCGTCAAGTTTAGAGTCTGACGTCTTTTCAGCTCATATTAAGATGCGTGACGGTATCGCGGACCGATGGGGCGAGATCGAAAGCTTCCACACCTACAAGGGCCAAAACAGTGACAAACATACACATTACGACCACGGAGATGTTAACATCGAAAACATCACCAATCTTGGTGATAGAAATCAATTCAACGGCATGGTAGGAGTGAGGCAAGGTATAGAACAGTGCATAACTCTAGCCAATTTTTGGCATGCAAAAACGCCCTGGGAAGGGGATAAGAATGTTGGACAATGGCTTAGCGACACTGTTTTCAAGCTTTCTGACGAAGTTACCACTGCCAATCACGACATTTGATTTTTTGGGAGGTGTATAGGATTCTGCTTGCAAGAGGGGAAACCCCACAGCTTCATAAGGTCCAAATTATTTTTTGAGGGTCCTAGAAGCCAAATAAAACTGCCATCTTTCCATCACAGTGAGAATACGGTCAAGCTACTCTGGTCTCTTGAACGAAGCTTGCTCTTTAGACTTCGATCGCTAGTTTTCAAGCACTTCCAATGGAAAGCGGAAATTAATGGACTACTTGATTAAGCGAGCCCCTTTTTGCCACTCAGGCGGGTCTCCGTACGATGTCGCTTTTTGTGACAATTTTCAATAAAGAGGAACTTTTATTGAATACTTTTCATTGGAAATGTTACTATAGCTCACTAACTTCTTATGATACAATTCAAAGATACCCGGCTCCCGGCCTTTCAGCACTCGGATAATGCGTGACTGCATTCAGCTCAACTAGAGGGACCTCCAGCTCATTTACATGGCGGCACTCATTCGCATCCTCAGGAATATGCATTTCTGCTTCCGCTTCAAGTTCGCTGGTAGAGGCATTTTCAATTGTTTTTGGTTCGGACTTTCGCCGCCGGACAAAGAAAACGCTTGAGCAAATCGCAAGAGCCAACGCCAGGGCTTCAATGCTAGCCCCGATCGCCGCAGATGCACTAGTTGGTATGCCTCCGTGTTTTATGGGGATAGAACTGGAGTTTGAGGTAGGTGCGGAGGTTTTCATTATCTAATAATATTTGTAATAAGAAGGAAGTATGCTAACTCACGGTGTCCAAAGGGGGCAGTCCAGGAGAGCCAACCCCGGATCTTCAGATTGATCACTCTCTGGCGTAAGTTCTTCCACAGACTATAAAAGGCACTATAGAAATGTGCATTCAACTGGGAATACCATTTTTGTGGATTGATCTGTACTGCATTCCCCAGAATAACAGTATAATCAAGCATAATCTCATCGGGCAAATGGACCGCATCTGTGAAGATGCCGAAGCAACGATCGTAGCTGCTGCAGGATGCGACACCGCCCATGGACTACCTGGGATTTCAAGGGACCGGATACGACAACATTCAGTGAAGTTCAATCGATTACGATTTACGGCAACATTGAAGAACCCACGTACTGAGATCAAGAACTGCGTGTGGTATTCTCGTGCGTGGACATTCCAGGAGGGTCTTTTCTCAAAACGACGCTTCATATTTACCGACGAACAAGTCTATTTCGAGTGTAAGGGTATGTGCTGCTGTGAGACATTCTGCTGAAGAGCAGAAACCTCACCTGCTCCCTTCGCGCCGATGCCTGCATAGTCTGATGGTGGACTCCCCTCAGAAGGCGTGGGTAGACTGCCTTTCCACATGGTAGTTCGGATCAGGCAGTACAGTGAGGGAATTTGTCTTATGAATCGGATACACTCAACGGAGTGCTTGGCATTCTCAGCAAATTCCAAGACTTGAAACATCTGGTACTACATCATTGGGGTGTGCCAATTGTGACAGTTGGCCCCAAGATGCATTTCATTCGGGATTTACGCCGTTGAAAGCTCCAGTAAATGACTTACATATGGGTTTGCTCTCATTTACCCACAGAAACTCCACTCGACGCTCTGAATTCCCCAATTGGTCATGGGCCAGCTGGCACGAGAGGGGTTTGATAACTTCACAACATGGGATATAGGTGGTATCTAAGTTCTACGAACCACTGAACTCCACCGAAGTTAAGATAATTGTGGAGCTCAACAGTGGAAGCATTATACCTTGGAAAGACTTCATCCAGCACTGTCTCACCTCTGACCTGAAGCCCTCGGCGTTGACTCCCTATCTTCATTTCGAAGCCTGGACAATTCATATCCACCCCCTAGCCATCTCTCCAAAATCTGTACGTTGGAATGGCTCGGAAAATGTTGAGGAGTTCGAGGGGTTTTGTGCTGAGTATCAGCTCGACGAAACATATACAAACTACCACAAGATCGTCCAGTTTGGCGAACATGGAAGTTTTTCCCCAGAGCTCACTGGCATTCTTTTGAGGGGCCCGAAGTACCTCAAAATGCAACATGTCATTCCAGTCATGGTGGTAGTACTGGATGAAAATGATACTGATGGCGAAAGATTTGGTGACACTTCTATAGGAGGCCAATGGAACAGTTACGGGAACAGCTTTCGGGAGTCTCCGTACCCGGGAGGGAGACCACCACAATACGATCCATTCAACTGGAGTACAATTCAGTCCCAACTGGCTCGGCGGACGATAAGGTTGGGTCGAAAAAGCTTACATCAATTTTGAGGTATTCATTCAGACGGGGCTAATTAGACAAACCACACTTGGTCTAAGGAGCTACAAAAATAATAGAATTACACGTGGCTGTACCCAAAATGCCAAATAAGCGTGTAAATAGCTTAGAAATACATCGAATCTAGAAGTTCTAGACGTTTGCTGTGCCGTTTGTATACAGTCAGCAAATCTCGGCGCTGACAAAAACATTGCGGATACTCTTCCGCAACTACGCAACTTACAAATTTAATGCTCATTATGCAGGGGCCGACACCATAGTTGCGGATACTCTTCCGCAAATGTCAGTTGCGGAAGAGTATCCGCAACTGATACATTGGGTCGAAATCTCCAGGCCTCTGGCGTGGTATATATAAACACCAAGACCAGCACGTACAATTGTTAAACAGAAAGAAAACCAACAATCTTTTCAAACAAAGCAAAACAAACAATCAAAAATGGCATCTCCCAAAATCCACCTCTACCTCTCCCCCGGCGCCTGCTCCCTCGCCTCCCACATCCTCCTCCTGGAAACCGGCCTCCCCTTCACCATAACCTCCCAAACAACACCCGACCACCGCGCCCCGGAGTCCTTCCGCGCCATCAACCCGAAAATGCGCGTCCCGGTCCTGTTTCTCGACGACGCGACTATCACCGAAACGCCCGCCATCATGACAGCGATCTCACAGCTGTCTCCACAGCATAAGCTGTTTGGCACTAGTCCGATGGAGACGGTGCGCGTGCATGAGTGGCTGGCCTGGCTCGCGGGCTACCTTCATGGCCTGGCTTTTGGAAGCTTCCTGCGGCCGGAGAGATATACTGATGATGAGGCGGCGTGGCCTGGAATCCACGAAAAGGGGAAAAGAGTTATTGGGGAGTGCTTTGAGAAGATTGAAGGCGATTTGAAGGGGCTGTATGCTGTGGGGGGAGTATCTACGGCTGTGGA